>JASANE010013596.1:0-22820 GCA_030248225.1 Trileptium ribeirensis | reverse complement strand
TCAAGTCAGCCCTGTATCTGCGGGTTTCCAGGCGCTGCAACTTAAGTTCTGCCAGACGTTCCTCATAGTTCAAATTTTCAAATCCCCCAAGCATCTTAGAAGCTCGTCGTTGCACTCCTTCAATAAGTCGAATGTCTCTCACTAAATGTGGACTCCATGCACATGTAGCGTACTCAACATGGGACCTTACCAAAGAATAGTATAATGACAAGAATGCTTGCTGAGTAAGGCAGCGGAAGGTTCGTTTTATTATTCCCAACATCTGTTCAGCCTTCGCTACTACACGAGAACAGTGCAGAGAACTCTTTAAATCTTCTTGTAGAACCACCCCAAGATCGGAGACACCTTCATGAGAAGGATTGAAAATAGTCTCACCGTTGCACCGGTACTCATGCCTCGGATTGAAACGGCCAAAGTGGAGGCATTGAAATTTGCCAACATTGAACTGCATGTCCCAAAAGTTACTCCATTGGCTGAGCGAGTCAAGGTCTCTTTGTAAATCCTGTATGTCCACTAGTGGCATATGTCGGCTAATGCGTCGCACAATCTTTGTATCGTCTGCAAATTTTAGAACCAGACTGCAGAATCTATTGAGTTGATGCAGTATAAAAATAACACGGGACCAAGGACACTACCTTGAGGAACTCCGCTGGTCACACGAATTTTATCCGAATATACGCCCCGGATAGAGACACACTGTTCTCTGGCTGTGATAAATGACTCAAGCCATGCCAATAGGTTACCATCAATGCCATAAGACCAAAGTTGTGCCAAAAGTCTACGATGAGGAACTTTATCAAAAGCCTTTCGAAAGTCCAAGTAAAATGTATACATGTTTTGGTTTGTATAAGTAAAATGTCATAGAGTTTTCAACACGTTTGTCCATTTCAAATTTCGGAGCCAAACTCGTGGCAAGTGTATGTATTTTTTTGTTTTACGGGTTTTGTTACAGCGCTGAACATTAATAAGCGGATACGATATAGGTACCATTTATTAGCTTTTTTGTGTAGAGGCGAAGACAAATGTGCCTATTTACCAAGTGTGACTAAGTAGTATCATCTGAAGCGCCGATAAAATCTGTTTTGTCATTTCGATGCGCCTATCACTACCTTGTTGTATATATGTCATATTCGGTATCAAATGAATATTTGAATATTAAGATTCGCCGATATTTTTGGGATTTGGAGCTCAAAATTTGACTTGAACTGTATGATGTTTAATGTGAAAATGCGGTAATCACGCTCTGTCAACATGTGTTTGCGCTGTTGAAATGTGCTGCTTTCAAAATTCTCATCTCCTTAGATCTTTCGTTTTGGTGGATGGTGAAAGAAGTTAAAAGTTTCGGATTCCGGAAAAGTTCAAAAACTTATTCAGATTTCCAATTTTTAGCTGATTTTCTGGAAGTGTGAAAGCAACTTTAGTTTAAAAATATGTATATTTCTGAAATGACAAATTTAAACACGTATATCGCCTTTCCATTGGCTGAAAATTTCCCCGGTTCGTTTGCTTCAATATCTTCGAATAAATTATTAAAAATGTTGGCACGTTGGTTTGTTACCGGTTTGTGCAGTTTTGAGAAATAGTGCGAGCAGTATTTGTAATAAACACTCACTCTGAAATTCGTCTAAAATGAATTAATTCAATTTAATTCTGAGTGAGTGAAACGAGCGAAACGAAGAATTCTTACTAGCCGTGACAGGGAGTGGTGAAATTTGACCTTGTCCGTTATTGGGTTCTTCTGGGTAACACACATAACTCAACTTCGGCTGGGCGGAGTAATTCAAAAGCTTGAAATCAGTAGTTTTGCCCAAAAACCGATTCCAACACGTTCCCCCGAAAATCGGGCCAAAGGGGATCGGTTCGGGTACCAAAGCGCTTCCAAAACCACGTTACTTATTATAACTCAGCAATCGGCAACCGGTGTAGATATCTGAGTGAAATTGGGTTCATTTTATAGGCCTCTGTTAGCATCTGTAAGTCTGTATGCAGTGCTTTGCTACGCGGTTCTCTTATGAATGAGTCCACTTTAGGTGCGTACACCAAGATTATGGTTTTGTCGTAATCACGATTTGATTCGCAAAGAAATTGTCGCTTATTTTTGCCATTGGTATTCGCATTTTTGTGAACGCGAACATGTGCTGTGCGATGTACGAATTGGATTTGCGTTCGCGCACATTTGTCCATTTAGCACGTTTGTCTGCGTTCATCAAACGACTTTCTGCATCAGACAGCAGTGTTCGCAGTCTATTTATGTTTTATAGCATACAAAAAAACGCGATTCCTAATCACGTTTTCACCTAAAAGGGGTCAGAAATATGCGATTCTAAATTGCAAAATAAAATTCAAAATTAGCGCCCACACATTGCAACATCGCAAATCGTGTACACGTGTATAATGGAATCGTGATTTGTTCGCGATCATCACTTGTACGATGGTGAACTTACTTTACACAAGAACTCATGTGTAAGCACCTAAAGTGGATTGACGCATTAGGATGTAAGATTTGGGTAAGATTAAAACGGGTTCTAAAATGGGCCCACGAGACCTGAAATACCCGATAATTGTCATATCTCCACAACAACTCGATATATATATATTTTTAGTCTCGTTTTGTAGGGCAATTGATGCTACAAATGGTGAGCTGATATTGTTATTATTAGCGCTGCTGGGTTGGGTCAAAAACTGTTTTTCAGTGTCATGGGGCAAAAAATCCACGAAAATGGTAATATCTCCGCATCCTTTCGAACTATATATAAATGTTGTTGGTCTCATTTCGTAGAGCAATTCATGGTTACTTTGGTTGTTTAATGCTGAATGTAAATATAGGTGCGCACATCTCTTTAAATTACATAGTCAGCAATCAGAATTTACCATCTTGGCGATAAGATAAGCTACTAGATATGGGCGTGGGTGAACGCTGTGCGTTATTGCCGTCTACAAAGCACGGAACCCTTGCCAACCAGTCTTATGAATGTTGATACATTTTACCAGCAATGCTACTGTCACGCAGGGTTCCCTGGGTGAACGCTGTGCGGTATTGCCGTCTACAAAGCACGGAACTCTTGCCAACCAGTCTTATGAATGTTGATACATTTTCCCAGCAATGCTACTGTAACGCAGGGTTCCCTGGGTGAACGCTGTGCGGTATTGCCGTCTACAAAGCACGAAACCCTTGCCAACCAGTCTTATGAATGTTTATACAATTTCCCAGCAATGCTACTGTCACGCAGGGTTCCCTGGGTGAACGCTGTGCGGTATTGCCGTCTACAAAGCACGGAACCCTTGCCAACCAGACTTATGAATGTTGATACATTTTCCCAGCAATGCTACTGTCACGCAGGGTTCCCTGGGTGAACGCTGTGCGGTATTGCCGTCTTCAAAGCACGGAACCCTTGCCAACCAGTCTTATGAATGTTGATACATTTTCCCAGCAATGCTACTGTCACGCAGGGTTCCCGGGCGACAGGGTAAATCTGGAAAACAGGGAAAATTGAGTCCAGTGACATGGAAAATCTGATGTTGTTAAAAATGTACATGTCCGTAGTATGGTGTCGAGCGCGGTAAGAGTCACAGACAGCGAAATCGCGAACCAAAAACAAACCTGCTTTCGCAAAGTGTATTGAAGAATCATCGCTTAGTTTACCTGTAATGTTGTATTGTAGTTGTACTTGATTTTACCTAATCATGCGACATGCGATCTGTCAGGCAACACGTTGACCAAACCCACAAACGACTTGAAATCAGTTACCAGATTCTTCACCAAAGTGAGCCACACCCTCTTCCACCAACTAATGCTTCTCTTTAGTTCGTGGCGAATAAATGACACACTGATATCTTTGAACAATCTACTAACCCTAGTTTTTCCTATGCCACCGGTCGGTCACTTCCAATTCACAACTTCGCTAAATGTAACAGTAAGCGAGCATCGCGCCGTCTCACCACTTGACCGAACCACATAATAGACAAGACGACGTTTTTGATGTAAGGTCCAGCCAGTATCGTGCCATATTTTTCGCCCTCGCCACATTTGCCACTGGGTTATTTTCCAGCATTAATAGCGCCATATGAAAAATTAGATGAAGGTTTAGCAAAACGTAAGTATGTATACATGTACTGGAGCAAATCGTCCACATGTTGGCGCATCAAATTTTAATCACAGATTTTGTCCTCAGGTTGTACGCTGATTGCGAGGTCATTAGGAAAGCTATTGCTAATAAACCACAAACATGTGCGCTAAGCTGGCGCAAGCATAACTGTAACGACCAAATCGTTTTTGATCGCCAAACTGCTGTACAGCAGCGATAGACATATAATAGCCATATTTTTCGCCTCATGGAAGTTGACACCTCAAAGGTCCAAGTCATACTCTGTACCCTTCTAACATTGGCCTGTCGTTATATGGTAAAGAAAAAATATGTAAGATAAAATAGGTAAAATTATGGCTGGGGGAAATATGTCACGACGCCGGCTGTGTAATGCCACTCTGCCTCTCGAGTTTAGTATTTGATATTTTATCAAAGAACGATGCACGTTTGAGGTTAGTCGCAAAAAAACTCTGAGGGCTTTAGTGCACTGAATTCGAGAAAAATACCCAATTTTTGTACCAAATCCACAGCCTTATTGAAAAGAAGCATTACCCATTATGCTGTTTTTCCTCAAAGATATGGTTACGTAGCGGGATCTTATACTACTTTTTTCTATGTCCAAACTGAAGTTTGCGACGCCGTTGCTGCAAACCAATTCCTGCTTGTATTTGCATTATATTCTTGTGGCGACTAGTCAATGGCAATTATTGAATTCTGAGCGTCAACGAAGAATCCTCATTGGTCAGAACTTTGAAATTTAATGGCTCTCTTCGCTTGTTTTTGGTGTGACACGCATAACTCAAATCCTGATCGAAAGATCACGTCGCGCAATACCTCATTCGAAAGCTTGCAATCTCTATTTGTGCCCTTTATTTGAACGCAGAAACAAATTCCGACTCTTTTCTACTCAAAAGGGATCTAGATAGGGTGCCTAGGGGTCTACCAAAACACGTTATGACTCGTATGTCGAATGGATTGGATTACGATGTTTTTAAATGGGTCCTGAGTATCCTGAACGCACTAAATTGGCCATATCTCCTCAACGACCACAGCGAGTCGGATGTGTTTGGGCTTCTTTATAAACAAATATATAATTTTCGCCGAATCTATAACTTTTACATCCAGAATTCACTTTCTTGGCGATGAGGTCCCTTGTTACATAGCTAGGCATGAAGATTCTGTTTCTCCTTTTGCTTGTTGTATTAAAGTCCAAGAATTCTACGGCTGTTGGGAAATCGCGACCTAGGCTATTAGTACGCTAATTTCTCTAATATATTTACTTGCCATACATTTTTTGTAACGTAACTTTACTTTCTCGGAACAGGAAAAGTAATTTTGGCATGATAAAGCGGGGAAGATTGAAATTGGAAAGCCGCGGGAACCCTGTGTAAGACAACCCGTCGTTGGCCCTTGAGCCACTTGCTTGATCGCACAACACCTATTTTACCATTTATTTTGTAAATTTTATCATTTGCAAGTCTTGTTTCAGTTCTCCAAAGTGATGGTCAAAAATCTCAGATCAGACTTGGCGGCCTGCCGCCCTTGGAAATTCCAGCCGGTCAAGGAGACTACGTCGACGTTATTGTTTCGTTCATTGTTGGTAATATTTTACGTTCGATTATTGGTAACATTTTAAATGCGTACATTGGATTTGCTAGGGTTTCTTTATCCAAGGGGATGGCTCTATCTTTGGAAGCCTTCTTCTGGCACCAGGGTCGGGGCAACTTCAGGGGCGTAAGCAAAAGTGCATCATTCAAAAGGTAGGCTATAAATTTTGTTATTTTAACGTATCTAAATCCAATTGAAACGGAGCGGCCCGAATGTCCACTGAGGCCGCTAGTGGGAAACGAATGATAACTTTTTTATCAGACCAGAATTATAAGACTTCCAGAAGTTTTTGGGATGGCGTCAAACAACATTAGGGACATCAGGCGGGCGGTGGGAATGTGAATTTTCAAAATTCGCCACGGGGAAGGGGCTGCGGAGCATCAGGGTCTTATGGACGACACCTCGCTGGGATCGGAGCTTCAAGGGATAATCCTCCTTCTCTCCTTATGAGCATGTATGATCAAGCATTAAGCCTATGACAGGTGATTATACATAGTGACAACATGAAAACACGCTCGCTCCGCTTCAAACTTGCCTATGAGAAACTAGCAAACGTGTATGGCAGAGTGGCACAAAGCTAAATGTTAGAAAAAAGTAGGTTTAGGGTCATTTTGGTCTAAAAATAGACTTTTAAATTAAGAAATGGTGTGAAGGATGTCATTTTCTTACTATGATTTCAGTCATATTTGGAGCTTTCACATTTTCATGCCACGCACAAGGTTTCTGTGATTATTGTTGGTGTGTAAAGATGCAGAAATTGCAAACATTTGAATGAAATTAAAGGTATATATATATGTTTTTGAATTTTGACGGTTACATACCCATTTCAATATTAACGTTTGTTAATGGTTCATTGCTGATGTTGGTAGGTATATAACAGCTACTTATGGAGTCTTCTTACTGTCACATATAAGACACAAAGTGCAGTTGTGTATTAAGTCGGTAGACTTATTGACGGTCAATAATGCAATCAGATGTTTTTTTTATTTTAAGACACTAGTCATTTCTACGTGCAACTCGTCAATCACACCAAATCGATCGAGCTCATGTCGATGAAACTCAACGAGCTATACCAATCGTTGGATGACGAAGCCGATTTGGTGTATAATCCTGTTCGCGGTAAGAGTTTAATGTTAAGACACTAATCATTTCTATGTTCAAATAGTCAATCATACCAAATCGATCGACCTCATGTCCAACGCGCTGTACTAATCGTTGGATGACGAAGTCGATTTGGTGTATAATCCTGCTTCCGGTAAGTGTTATAGAAAGTGTTTTATTTTGAGACAATAATCATTTCTATGTTCAAATAGTCAACCACGCCAAATCGATCGAGCTCATATCGATGAAACTCAACGGGCTGTACCAATCGTTGGATGACGAAGCCGATTTGCTGTATAATCCTGTTCGCAGCAAGAGTTTAATGTTAAGACACTAATCATTTCTATGTTCAAATAGTCAATCATACCAAATCGATCGACCTCATGTCCAACGCGCTGTACTAATCGTTGGATGACGAAGCCGATTTGGCGTATAATCATGCTTCCGGTAAGTGTTATAGAAAGTGTTCTATTTTGAGACAATAATCATTTCTATGTTCAAATAGTCAACCACGCCAAATGGATCGAGCTCATGTCGATGAAACTCAACGAGCTGTACCAAT
The DNA here is from genome assembly GCA_030248225.1 of Trileptium ribeirensis. Taxonomy (NCBI): domain Eukaryota; kingdom Metazoa; phylum Nematoda; class Enoplea; order Enoplida; family Thoracostomopsidae; genus Trileptium; species Trileptium ribeirensis. Next base: position 15,464 of record JASANE010013596.1, on the reverse strand, counting down.
CATTGGATGACGAAGCCGATTTGCTGTATAATCCTGTTCGCGGTAAGAGTTTAATGTTAAGACACTAATCATTTCTATGTTCAAATAGTCAATCATACCAAATCGATCGAGCTCATGTCGATGAAACTCAATGAGCTGTACCAATCGTTGGATAACGAAGCCGATCTGTTGTATAATCCTGTTCGCGGTAAGAGTTTAATGTTAAGACACTAATCATTTCTATGTTCAAATAGTCAATCATACCAAATCGATCGACCTCATGTCCAACGCGCTGTACTAATCGTTGGATGACGAAGTCGATTTGGTGTATAATCCTGCTTCCGGTAAGTGTTATAGAAAGTGTTTTATTTTGAGACAATAATCATTTCTATGTTCAAATAGTCAACCACGCCAAATCGATCGATCTTATGTCGACGCAACTCAACAAGTGGTACCAATAGTTTGATGACGAAGCCAATTTGATGGATAATCACGTTCGCGGTAAGTGTTTCAGCTGCGCTGTTGTCGAATGTTTGATCTTGCTACAACAATGTTTCTTGAAAATCAGTCACGGGTTCAGGATTGGATCATGAACGCAGTAATTCTACTGCTTCAAGCAAAAATATCAATAAAAACGTTCGGGACTTATCGATTGATAGGCATAAAGACTCAAATGGTATTACATTTGATAATGCGCGAGTAAACTTAAGGTGACCCCTCCAACCATCCTATTTTGCATTTTTGGATAAAATTTGTTACGAATGCTTTTTGATCAATTGAAATTCGGCGTAAATTCTGTTCGCGAACACAGCACTCGCGACTAAAGTCTAACCATTGTGTGTCAGCGAAAATTGAAATAAAATTACCAAATTTTTGAGAACGAAAATTTGTTGATATGATTGTGACGTCACTTTTGCATTAAATTTGTTCCCGAATACTGTATAACCGAATTAAAATGATAATGCATTAGGGAACAGAATTTAAGCAATCTGAGATCGCTAAAATTCTGTTCGAACTCAAGGTCTAATTTCTGGCACTTGAATTTGATTTCGCCAATTTTCGGTTAGCGAAAAAGCGAATGAAATTAAGCCTGTTTTCCGTAACAAGGGTTTGCGATTCGATAGCGGTAATGACAGAATAGGATGGTTGGCGGGGTCACTCACACATAAGCATATAAGTAAAATATGATTATGAAAATTACTCATTTAAAGTTAGAAACGCAGTACTTTGCCACACTTTTGTCTCGGCACACAAGCGTAAAATGAGGGACGTTAGGTAAGTCCATGCATTCGTACACGAACATGTTTATTTCAAACAGCCGCAGACACATGTGTTTACTGCAAACATGTTGTTGTATAAATGGCGTGCTCGTGTGTCTTTCGGCAAACGAGTTGTCCCAAATTGTCGATGTTTGTCTATTCTGCAAAACATGACCAATCGCAATAAAACAAAGTGGTTTCAGGCGCCGCATCGTTGCACCTAATTGCTGTAGTCTCGGGGCCACTTGTTCGTCTGCCAGACATTCTTTCGAGACACATGTGTTTACTGCAAACATGTTGTTGTATAAATGGCGTGCTCGTGTGTCTTTCGGCAAACGAGTTGTCCCAAATTGTCGATGTTTGTCTATTCTGCAAAACATGACCAATCGCAATAAAACAAAGTGGTTTCAGCCGCCGCATCGTTGCACCTAATTGCTGTAGTCTCGGGGCCACATGTTCGTCTGCCAGACATTCTTTCGAACTATTATCGACGGTAACTATTGGCATTGTTTGGCATCGTTGCACCATTTTACATGCTCGTCCGAAATTTCACCGTTGCTTGCGAGATGTTTGTATTTATAATGGTTGTAAGGTTTTTCAGGTCAGCTGCTTGCAGCTCGGTATTCGGTGGATCGTCAATGGTATCGTGCCAAGTTTTTGAACCGTCCAAGCCCGAAACGATTTAAGGTACCGAGTTCGTTTTGATTTTGATTTTACAATCTAGGGTTCATTACAAAAAATTTATACTGCGAAATCATCCCAACAGAAATTGCGTCAAAGAGCAAAACGAGTTGGTTGTAATGTTCGAGTGAAAATGTGCTTAAACTCTGTTGGTTTACTGCCGTTGCTAACAATATATTTAGGAATGGTTTTCTTTCTGGTTGCAAGAAACGTGAAAAATGATTAGACAAAAGTATTTGCGTAATTGCAGTGACAGACGTGCTGAAGCGAATTTCACGATCTAGGTTAGGAGACGTAAATTAGACCATACATTGTTGCTATTAGGAGTTTTAAATTATTGTTTTGGTGTCTCGAAGACTTTCAGGTGTATTTCGTCGACTATGGCAATACAGACGAAATCAGTCAGAGCGATATCAAAGTGTTGCGCAACGAGTTCCTGTCGGCATTTCCGTTTGCATGTTTGTGCGCACTGAATTTGGGACGCGACGCGGATAAACTAGCACAAAAATTTATCGATCTTGCCGAAGCGAAAGACTCGACTGTACGAATTGGTACGTGTTACTCTCGGCTATATTTCATAATGGGAAGGGTCGGCCGCTATCCGTGTTTCAAACTTTCTCTCCTAAGACGCAATATTGACTGTTCACAAGCCAAGATCATATGGTGCGATTATTCGGGTAATTGAAACAACTAGCTTATGGAACCACTCACCTGACCAGTTTTTTGCGTCCATTAAGCATCCTAGATTTGTTGTTTATTCAGGGCTGTCACAAATGGAGAAAGCGAGCAAACTCAGGAAATGGCGGGAACGCTTGGAAAATTTGATTTTAAAAGGGCGGAAATCAAATTAAAATGAAAATTAAAACGGACTGAGGAAAATCGATTTTGGAATTGCTTCCCCATACGAATCAAGCATGGGCTCGTGAAACAACTTAGAAATGTTAAATTTTGGTTTAAATAGCCATATTTTGATATTTGCTGATCATTCTGCTGTGATATGGCGTAGGGGCCCAAATATTAAAATTTGGCAACAAAGCAGTCAAATTTTGACATTGTGTCAATTTATTCGTACACACAAAGCCTTCACACAGTGAAATGAGTTATGTGGAGAGACACCGTTCAATCGAAACAGGTGAGCTTAAGCTATGACGAGCTTTAAATTTAGTAACTAAAATGATAAACTTGGTTCTCACGAACACATGCTGTGTTGCGATTCCTAGATTAGATACATCACTTATTGAGATTGATACGGAAGCTCTGCTTAGTTGCAGACTGCTGGTGACGTAAAGATTTTATGCTTCACGTCTTTGGGAACGCAAATGAATTAGAAGTAGTCAGTGGACTCAACGGATGAACCACATAGCGCAAGGGTCGACCTAGCTTTCATTGAAAGGTAACGGGCTAATTTTTCTCAAATAGCGGTCAGACGTGCAAACTTTCTTTTCAGTATGAGGTATAGCTTGATTGATAGTCTTGCATCATTTTTATTTCACAGGGAATACGGCTCCCCTCCCAGTATTTTAGGCTATAGAAGCATCTTGTTATAAAAGGAACTACGATTACCTGGCCTATCCACAGCCCTTCGCAAAGTGGGAGAAACTTCGGCGGGCATGTTCACTTTTTCAGAAATTTCAAAGTGGGGGAATACATTTTGTTCAAAAATACTAAATATTCCCATATTTTCATGTAGTTTTACTGTCGTGAAATAATTTTCATGCCGATGTTTAGCATCATAAATAGTTGTAATAATAAGTTGCAAACATGGGATGACTAAAAAATTGGGAGGGATTCGCCACCCCTTCTCCCACTGTGACAGATCAGGTTACGGAAAGTAATAAAGGTTTATCGCTCGTAAAATTCACAAAAAGCAATTGACTTACTGTTAATTCTTCTGGAACTGTTTGCATGAAGTACGTAGGCTATGCCTTCATGGGATTCAACAATTACAGACCAACGACGCAGATCCTTAAACGAACAGCGCCCATCGGTGAAATTCGTGCTAAAAGCGGAGACCTTTTTTTCTCGATATTAAAAGCTAGTATTATGGTAGAGTTGGTGGCGGTGTGTGTAGGAAGCCTAGCTTTGTTGGATGATTTTAGGAATACGAGACTATTCTGCATCTTCGCTACAAAACAGCGATGCCCAAAAGTTGCATCTTTAAGCATGGTATTGGCTTTTTTGCACTGAGAAATACCTAGCTATCGAATTATTTGCCACGAGTACTTAAACATATGGTTTGCGTTTTATAAGACAGCTCTAAACATAATTATTGCGACACTATTCTCAGTATTTTGAAACGCATACTCGTACGGCACTGAAATCCAATGCTACGTAAAATACCGGTTAAGTTCTCGAGCCATAGTGAATTGGGCGTATTCTATTTTTGTTTTGCAGAAGGCTTGATCAAAGACAGCAACGCGCTCGGCGTGAGTCTGTTTCAGACAGTCAACGGCTTGGACTACAACATCAACGAGGCACTCCTGGGCATTGGCGACATCCCTCCGTCGCAGTGCGTCCGTTTGTTTGTTACTGTGCTCTCAATTTAGCTGCTCTCATTAGTTTTGAGTTTTTGTCCTTGAGCGATATTTCTCGGTCATCTTCTAAATTTTACAATATCAAAATTATGCCGTATAGTTACGTCAGTATAACCGCTGCAATTGCGTCGATGCGCCGCCGTTGCCATTGTTTTTAATGTGATTTCAAGTATTGTTAGTAATAAGCAAGTATCTCGCAAGCGACGGTGAAACGGAGCGAGTGTGGTTTCATTTCTAAGTTATTTTTGTTTAATCACCTGTAACACTATGTATTTGATATATATACCACCCTAAAACCTCGTGAACCGTGAACCCATTAAAATCATGACAACCATAAACTCATGGAAACAACTGGCAATGCAGCAAGAATTTGCACTGGTCATAGATAACCAAACGGTCGTATTCAGCCTACCGGAAAACCTATAAACGCAATTGTTGATGACCTGTACGCCTTACACAATCAAACAACTGAAGACAAGATAATTTTGGAAATCTAGTACATTGACCCTAAAGTCAGTGAAAAGACATGACATGCTGGGGTTTGTATAGCCAAAGCATTGTATTCAGCTTTCAGAAATACCAATGTTTAGACTATATCGATGCCCTGCACGCAATACATAATCAGACAAATGAAAACGCACTATATTTTAGAAATCGGGTTCGTCGACCGTAAAACCCTTGGGACTCAATGAAAAGGTATAATATTTTGTCAAGTTGTTCTGTGTATAGCACAACTATCGTATTCAGCGTGCTTGATAATAGGCACTCATTGTAATGTAAAAACAAGCAATAACAAGGAGAAATTTGAAAACTAGCTATTTCTGGCAAAGGGTAGACGCACCGTATTCGGGTCTACAGCGGCTGGTCCCACAAAAAAGTCGCGGTCAGCAAAATTGTACATTTCGATGAGTTGGTTCGGCATCATTTTGCTGTGTCGCGAGATATGGGCTGCGAAACATTGGTATCATATAGCTAGATTTGACAAAGCACATTTAAACACCTGTTTTTCGTCATTCTGACCCAAAATATAGTGTCAGAGTTTTCGCGTTCAATTAAAGGGCATTTTGTCGTCTTTTTTTGCTATCGAACAAAAAAATCGTCGAAATCCGTCCATCCGAAAATAAGTTATGCATGACAGCCAAACAGACAAAATAGAAATTTCACGATTTTTGCACCTAGCGACCTCAGTGAAAACTTCGCTCGCTTCTTTCCTTCTATTCCCGCGCCGCACGATTATTTTAAAAATTTAATACTTACAATGAATATTTATATTTATATGGCGTACATTTCTGGCATTGGGTCATGGCAATGACGGAATTTCACCAGGACAGCAGCACTAACCCAGGCGTAGTTTCGTAAGCTCGTGATGTGTGATAGATAATGTGAGTCACTGTGATTTCCTTCGAAAATGAACATGTCTCGAAATTTTTGCTCCACATCTTATGTGGCTGTGGGCAAGTTAGCGTAGCTATCTTTTGTTATGATATAGATTTATAGATACCTTCATTAATAACCAGATCTATGATAATTTACTCAGGAAACAAATTAGCTTAGCATTTTAAAATTTTGTTTGAGTATTGTGGGCAAAATGCTCCAAACTGAAATGCGGAGTACGACTCCTGCTAGTAGGTGACTTTAAATGAGTTTTTAAGATGTGATGCTGTGTGCTATTGAGTTCTTTGAGAGCTGAAAAGGTTAGATTTTTATAGCAAAGCGAGATTTAGCCAATAAACACCTAATTTCAGTCACTGTTCTATTTGACACATGGATAGGTTAGATTGATTGCCGCCCCTAACAGTTTAATAAAGCGCTTGGCAGTCGTTTTGGAAATCTTACTATATACATAGGTGATACGGTATAATTTAAGTGCTGATTAATAAATATTTTGACGAAGGATAGTTGAACAAACACTGTGATATCGTGGAAAATCGTGGTCGAAAATTTAGGAGTTGTCAATTACATAAAATTGGGGTTATAGTAAAGGGGAGTTACACAGCCACACAAGTTTCCATTATTGTGTGGCATTTTTTATTTAACTAAGCATACCGCCAACTCGTGTGTTTTATTTCTAGGTAATTCGTTGTTTAAACTACCTGTCTGTCTTCGAGATTGACATTTATCATTGTAGGTATACGGACAATGTTTGGTCACATTCATGTCTCATATTTAATATTTCAACTTTTAGACCTGATCGTCATTTGAAGTCTGAGACTCCGAATCAGATGCTGAACGGTTATTCAAATGGCTTCGAATCTAGGCAGTGTGAGTTTCTGATTAGAAACATTTCAGTTAATAATTATGTCCTTAGCATCCTTTGTTGATATTATTGTAGTAGTATATCTGATTTAAAAATGCTGGGGTTTGTTCGCAAATGAAACCTCAAAGCTTTTGCCACCGTTTCGTTAAATATTATAACATTGGTGTTCCGAGCGGAGGGGTTACCCTTTAAGGACCGTACTTCCTTAAGCCATATGTACCCCATGCTAAGGCACCGGTCGCGCACCTCCACAACAACAAAAAACTTGTAAAGCGATGGGCCTTGGATGCAGTGCAAAATATAGTGGCAGATTAGATCTGTTTGTCGGCACTAGTATTTTTCAGTATGATCCGTCAATACGGTAATACTAGTGAAGCTCGCTTGCGAACCAGAATTCCAGTGGTGAGAACAATCCCCCGAAGTCTGTTGTAGAAAGCACACACAAAAAAGCCTACACACAGTACGCAGTTGCAGCACTATATAAACTGTGAGTGATGAGTCATAGTTACCACCGCCTCTTTTGATAGCCAACGTATGTAGTAGACAAAACATCATATAACGAGTACAAAAACAACAAACTAACAATTTAATAATTCAATAAAACCTAAGTTGACCGTGAAAAGAACTTTAAAAAATTCAAACCCACACTTGAGAAAAATCTCATTTTTCATACCAAGTATAAAGCAGAGGTGTGAAAAATATTTGCCACACAATATCTTTGACACTCGCAATCAGCTTGTTGGCCCAGAAAACCCCATATCCGACACTAAAACGAACAATAAGCACATATTTATGTACATTTCCCACGACTTTTCACCAAATATGAAATTTGGCGCCAACTATAAGCTTATAAACTCCAGATTGGGAAGTAGTTGAAAAACTTATTATATACCATTGGAAAGCCCTGGTAAAGCTACATGGAATAGGCCTATTAGTTTGCGGACACCTCGTTTACTTAGTGAGAAAAGTCGCAAAGACTGGAGGGGGTGCCCGAAAAATGGGCCAAAATGACGTCATTTTGCCCCATAACTTTTCCCATAGGAAAAATTCAAAAATCAGGCTCCGTCACTACACCTTAATCGATCATTGCGGTTCGAATGAGCTATCAAAATCCGCCCAACCGTTATCGAGATCCAGGTGTGAGAGATAAACACAGACAGGACCTCCTCAACCCCCTCCAGAGCCAAAATTGAAAATTCTCGTTCCACTTGAATTCAATTAAATTCTGTTTGATGTGTAAATTGACTACGGTATCGTTGTAAGACCCATCGTAAAGCCGGGAACCCTGGCGATTGTAATTAAATTCTGTTTGATGTGTAAGTTGACTAAGGGCTCGTTGTAAGATCGTTGTAAAATTGTTATATTATGATCGATGCTTTTGTAGTTATTCTCGCTGATATTTGTTGACCTATATACACAATCCCGATTTTGGCACATAAATTCATCGCTTATCAATTCACATTAATAGAAGAAACGATATATCAAGGAATTCACTAGTGTCATGATAGTCCCACAATGATTTTACACGTTAGGAACATCATTTATTTGCTTGGAACAAAAATGACTCCAAATGTAAAAATTCAGGTGCAGACGGGAGTTGAACATGCACCTTCTTTATCGGTATTACAAAATAGCTCGGTAGATCAATCAGCCACGTTTTAACAAACGTTTTTCAAGTCATTTGAACTGTGGTGCGAATTTCACAGAGCGCTCTCTAACGCTGCCGATATTCTATTCCTAATAATTCAGTTTGTCGAAAATAACAGTAGCAAACAGAGTGGGTAGAAAATAATTAGCAGCAATAAACCTAACCACCGTGGCAGAAATAAAACAGGAAAACCTATGTATCCGAATTTGGCGGCTAAAGCCTGCAAAATCGGATATACAACCAACCCACGAGCCAAAATTGAAAATTCTCCTTCCACTCGCAAGTTTCGCTTCGCTCTCTCATTCCACTCGAATTCAATTAGTGATGTCCAAAGTACAGATTTTCAGGCGCTTATGAAGCTGTAGAAGGAGGCCCAACTGAGTAAGTGGAAATATTTTTTGGAGGGGCTGGGCGAAATTGTTTAATTCCTAGCCTTCCTGTGGTAAATGCTCGTTGTATTTTATTTATCAATGTGCCATGGCCTCTGGGTGTCCCCTAGTAGGTCCAAAAAGTTGTGTTTTTCAGCAATTGAGGTGATAACGCGGAGCAATATAAATAATTTAGGGATCTGAAGCAACCAATAGGCACGTCTCCGTGCATTTAGGAATTGTGAATCAATGGTGTATTCGTTGGTAGGTGAGAGCGTACTTTCCACCACAACGAGGTTTGTGGTAAACATTATTGGAAAAATAAGAGATATTTGAAAGCTTTTCCCGAATAATTTCTGGAATGCAAATTCATATTGGATAATTTGTCGTGATCAATTCTTGCTCGACTTATTATCACTAGTAGCTTTTCCGTCGGCATTTGGCACGTGTTATTGCAGTGTTATGCATGTAATTTAGATAGATATACACTCTTACTTATCAAACTTTTTGCTCAAATAAAATCTTATTAAGTTTTGATAAAAATTCGACAGTAATTTTTAACGGGAAATGGCAATATTTCAAAATTTAAGCTCAAAAATTTTCTTCAGGTAATACATCTCGTCCATGATTAACTATAGGAATATTCTTGCTAAGTTTTAGCAGCATTTACACGTTCAAACTTACCAAAGATGCAAAAAATGCTTTCAAATGTTGATTTATATTAGAGCTCAAAATTTGAGCATAATGTTTGAACGTGTGCACACGTCTTTACAATGTGCATCTACATATAGGATGAATTGCTGTACAAAATGAGATGAAGAATAGTATAGCTCCAGTGATTGCGGAGATATTTGATTTTTGCGTATTTTGGGTTTTCGCGTTTACTTTAGGTAACGATAGTTTCGACAGTGGTGGGGGCACTGGGTTTGGCCGACGAGAACGAAGTTCGTCTAGCTTTGGTGGTGGTCGTTCGGATTATATGGAGCACGATGACCGTGGCGGTGGAAGAGGATTTGGAAGAAGTGGAAGCGGCTATAGTGATGGTGGTGGTGGCTTTGGCGGCACCGACGGTCGTGAAGGTCGTGCCGGTGGATTTGGAGGACGAGGCGGTGGACGTGGCGGCGGTAATGACTTGTTCTTTTATTACTTTCTCATTAATACTGAGTTTCGATTAAATTTTGCTGGTGAGTAGCGTTATATTGCTTATCTGTGTTCCCGTAATGGGTCAAATGAGCCAAGAACGTTTTTTTTCCGACTGTTATTGCAGCGGAGTTTTCACTGCTCGCGATGGGACAAAAAAATCTTGAAAATTAGTATGTTTGTTTTTTCATGCATAACCCATCTTCGGATGGATGGATTTCGATAAATTTTTGTTCGATATCAAAAATGATGGCGATGTGTCCTTTAGTTGAACGCGAACACCTCTAACCCCAAAAATGGTCAAAATGGCAAAAAACACGTTTCTAAGAATTCAAATCTGGCCATACGGCTACCAGTGTTTCGCAATTCATGTCTTGCGATACAGGCTTCGAATCGAAAAACAGAGATCATTGGACGGAATGCAGCTCATGGAGATTTACTACTTTGCGGGCCAACGCTTTTTGTGGTAATGCTGCCGCCGTGGGTTCGAAAATGGTTTGCTGACCCTTTGCCAAAAATGCATATTTCAAATTTCGGCATATTCCCTATTATACCTTACAACGAGTGTCTATTAGATTATCAAGCACGCTAGACACTGCAGTTTTGCTATTTAGAGACCAGCTTGGCTATATTATACCACATCTTGACGTTTTAAGGGTTTTACAGTCGCCTAACGGATTTCTAAAAGGCATGTTTTCTTCTGGTTGGTTATGTATTGTACGCTGGGCGTCTATAATATTTTCTATGAATGATTATTGATCTATGAATATTTTCCAAGAAAGGTCTATATAATTTTTTCGACATGCTGAATACGATGGTTCGTTTATCGACATGTATTTCATGTTTTTCAGATATTTTCAGTTGGTTTAGGGTCTTCGAACTCGATTTCCAGAATATACCATGTCTTCAGTAGTTTGGTTATGTACTGTCTTCAGGGCATCAAGAATTGTCTATATAGTTTTTTTTGATAAGCAGAATACGATGGTTTGGTTAACTGGAGACCAGCGCAAATACTTGATGTGTTGTCAGTCGTTTTCGATAGGCAAATGCGTTGTCTGATATTTTTTATAAATTTAGGATCGACGAAGTTTTAGGTCTTTTGATGGGTCCAGGGTTTCCAGAGGTTATATGGTGGTATAAATACATCAAACACAGCCTGTTGCAGTTGATTACACTCAAACTGATAACTTATAAATGAAACTACTTATCACCCCTGCGTGTGAGGTATTCTGTGAGTCTGTTGCAGTAGAACAATGCTCTGCTACATTTGGTATCATAATCTGATTGAACTGCGCTTTGTGATTTTGTTCCGTTCTCATAGTCGGAAAATCGCTTTGGTGTAATTTGTGTTTTGGATTCGATATGTTTCAATGAACCATCAGGTATTTTGGAACTATTAATAATTATTGTAAGCTGACCATCTCTGTTGTTTTAATAACTTCATCGCAGGGGTTTATATCCTTATTTTGGCAAACACATGGAGATTGGTCTATTAAGATTTTTAAAACGTATGTTTACGTATATATTACGCGGTGTAAGAAATGGCGCTATGGATATTGATATTTCAAATTGTTTTATCATACAAACTGATCAAGACCATATGGATCAAGCTCATATACAATAGTACGTGCCTCTTTGGACTGGGCTGTCCATTCGCTGAAAATTTTGCCATGAAGCATGAACCGGGGGGCGCACAATTTTGCTAGGAAAACAATGGTTAAAATCATGTCAAAAACACTGCTTTCGGAAGAGACAAAGTGATTTTGAAGCAAATTTTAACCAAACATAAATACTAAGTATTCTCATCTTTTTATGTAGTTTTACTACCATCGATGTATTTTCAAGCTAAAAACGATGTTTTAGCATTATGAATAGTGCTGATTGATGTTAATAACAATGTGCAAATAAACATAAATTTTCAGACATAAAAAATTTATAGATTTAGTTGAACATAATGTGTTTCGTCCGAGTGAGGAGGGCGGACATGGGGAACATCTCACGAACATGGGTGATTTGGAAAGTGGGTGGTCTCCAACCCCCTCCGTGGACAGGGCGGCCCCATTTTTGCTAAGGGCGCGCGCCTGTCAATTTGGAGATGCCAGTTGGATGCTCTCGACCGCACGTGCATCTGCTGCTGTGCTTGCCTTACTGAAAATTTAACAAGTTGGCCAACGTGGTCGACACCAAATACTGTTTATATTTATGGATCTATTTATACGCCTATATATCAACCCCTAAATTTATAAAATTTTATAAAAACAGTGGTTGATTTTAGTTTTGCCACATGAATATGGATGCATACATATCAATAGTTCGAAAATTGTACAATGATTAAAATTACACTCAAATTATACTAAATTGATATTTTAATAAGGAAATTTCTTTAACATAACTATTAAGTGTTTCGGATCATGCGAGCTATTTTTATTGACTCACAATGCCCAGTTATTTTCTTTGAACAGGTGGTGGCCGATCTTGCTACAAATGTGGCGAAGAAGGTCACATGGCGCGAGACTGCACCTCAGCGGGTGACAACGGCGGTGGACGAGGTAAGTGAATAGCGCTGATTCGAGCCAAGTTTATCTCTTGATTTGGCACGACTGCAAATCAATTATTCCATGTACGTTTGAAGGTATACTGAAATTTTTGGGTGTTTATCTGGTTTTGCAGTGTGTTTATGTTAATTTCTTGCTCTTAAGGGTGTTATACTCATAATATTGCTGTATTAGGACCTTTAAAAGTTGTGCCCTGAGGTTTCTGACTGGTGGCCGTAGCTTGTAGGTCTAAGCGTACAGCGAAAGCACAGCAATTTCATTTATGCGCAAAACTATTGTAATTTTATGGCAACTAATTTAAGACAATCTGTCATGGAACGGAAGACTACGTGCGGGTGTAGCACGTCAAATGGGAATGACGACGGGTTTCCATCCATAAAAACAAGTGCAATAGTTAATTGGCTAGCGTCAGACATTAAAAGAACATTGGATATAAGCGCCATGTTCTGTTAGGTCATTTGGACAGAATCTGGTTAACTACGCTATGTTTCAAGCAATACAAATAATTTTGTGTTGATTGTGACGCACAGCTATTTAAAGCTTGATTTTTGTGATTTTCGAAATGCTGCAAAAAACTATTTAAGAAAACTTGAAGGATTATGTATTTTCAAAAAAAGAAACGGAAAGTGAAGCTGTTATTAACAGTTAAGCTTTGTGAAAATTTAGGTTTAGTGTTCGGAGGAGCTAGGCGGTTTTTAGTTGTCTTTTTGCAGATATAAGCTTTCCTGCGTGTTCGCTGTTGATATTTTTCAGATTTGGTACAAAGCAAAAACAAGTTTTTGTCCCCGTTTTTCGTTCGGGAACAAGTCTACACTTTTACTGAAAAGAATACACATTTTGCGGCCAATTCCTAAGTCGGTGTGTATATGCGGTCAGTTCGTTATATTTATATCTTGTAAAAAAACTCCAAAATTGGATGTGTCGTAAGGTTTTTTGTCATTTTGTAAAATGTGTAATTTACGTTTTCCTAAAAAGTTTAAAATTTTCAACTTTGACCCCGGACACCGAGATATTTTTGGTTTCGACACATTTAAGCCTTGCATTTTCTCTTAAAATGAAAGATAATGTAAAAAACATAGCTTCCAATATAATTGACACCGACTTGGAACCTCCCCCGAGTCAAAGCTGACACCGGGTTTTGGATGAATGTCGCAACCTTGAGCTAAAATGATCAGTAATCTTAAAACTGCAGTGCTCCCACAAGTCGGTCCTTGGGTACGCAAAGTCCAAGCACTTAACCTGGCCTGTCCACAGTGGGGGGGTGGGGCGGAAATAATTTTTGTCTGAAAATTTATGTTTTTGTTTGCAAATTGTTTTTTAAACATTAATTACCACTAGGTATTAGGCTAAAATATAGTTTTTTAGCTTGAAAATACATTAATAATTAAATAATGCATTAATAATTAATACATTAATTTTAATTAGTAAAAATGCGTGAAAATATGGAAATATTTAGTATTTTTAAGCCAAATTTATCCCACTTTTCCCCCTAGAATGAACATTGCCCCCCGAAGTTCCTCCCACTTTTCGGAGGGCTCCGGACAAGTTAGTTAACTCTATTTGTGGACGTTAGTAATGGAGAGCTTATTAAGAAATATAAACAATGCTTACGTATATGCGCAAGCCTACTCTGATGATGTGACTATTGAAAGTAGTGGCAAGGACATGGGAATTAATGTAAGAAGAATTCAGAATAAACTAAGATTTCTCGAGAAATGGTGTACGGATAGAGGTCTGAAGTTAACCCTAGTAAGAGTACTGTTCTAGTCATATCTAAAAGTAGAACGATTACGAGGAATCTGAGTTTGAGATTGTATGGTGAAGAGACACCAGTATCTAACGCTGTGAAATATCTGGGCGTCATGACAGACAACAAGTTGTAATTGAGAGATCACATTAATACAGTGGTGAGAAAAAGAGTCAACACAGTTATGGCGTGTAGAGACATTATTGGAAAGACATGGGAGCATGAGACTATGAGTTATATTTGTAACACTAAGGTTCTTCCGTCAGTCTGTTATGGAGCGATAGTAGTATGGCATAAAATGGAATTTAAGACGTGTGCAATGAGGCTTATTAAAGTCTCGAAGATAGCTTACATCATGATGACGGGTGCTATGAAGTCAACACCAACGCTGGGGATGGAAGTTCTGTTGAACAGTCTCCCGATTGACCTACACGTGGTGGACGAAGGTGTTTGAGAGCTACATAGAATACAGTGTATAAGCTCTAATATGCGAAATGAGATATTAGTGCAACATCGCAATATAAGTGATATCCAGCGAGATACCCATCTTGAACTACCCTAGCGATTTCGTCTCACTGCGGTGGACTGGACGCATTACTTGGAAGACTCTGTTTCCGAGTCGAGAGAGTTGGTCTAGAGAAACAGATCATATTAGAAACACAGATAATGTTGTTGCGTATAACACAGAAGGGTTTCTTATTAAGACAACTGAAGGGAAATCCGCTGGAGCAGGTGTTCTAGAAGGAACGGACAGTTACGGTTATTACCTGGGTCAGCACTGTAATGTCTTTCAGGTGGAAATTTGCGCAATTAAAAATTGTGCAGATAACATTATAGGCAAAGATACGTGTAATATGAAAACACGAATATTTTCAGACAGTCGCGCTGCATTCAAAGCACTTATTGCTGAGCAGGTTAGATTCAAGCTCGTTATAGAGTGTACGACAAGCTTGGAAATGTTATGTAGGCAGAATGAGGTACTGCTAGCATGGATTCCTGGATATAGTAACATTAAAGACAACGAAAGAGCTGACGAATTAGCACGTAGATGCTCTGCTAGACGTCCAGCAGGGCCAGAACCGACACTTCCCGTTGTCAGGAAAGAAGTATCCACGATGATAACGTAATTGTTACATAGAAAGTTTACTACAAGGTGGAGAGAAGAGATAGCTTGTAAGGCAAGCCAAGAGTATGGTTAGTATTCTAGATGACAGACGAGGTAGATTTCTCATAGGTATAACTAAGAATACTCTTAGGCAGTGTATTCAAGCAATCACTGGGCATAGTTGGTTGACT
>JASANE010013595.1:0-15461 GCA_030248225.1 Trileptium ribeirensis | reverse complement strand
ACACAGACAGAAGCGATACATAAACATCCAGGCATATTTACAGCCGAGACATATACACTCAATGTATTTTTTTCAAAACGGACCCAGGGTCCAGACAAAAAATGCTGCGTCCAGATTTATAATTTTTGACTTGAAAATTTCACGAATTTTTACACAATAAAGAAACGTAATTACATAGCCGCACAAAATTTACACCACCTCCATTGTAAAAGATTGGACCAAATTTCATATACGCATTTGACAGGTGCACAGCATCTGTGGTTTGTGTAGTTCCAGCAGGCTACTATATTTTGTATATCTTTCTAAACTGTATTAATCACTCTACTACGTACGTTGATATTATGTTATGAAGATATTTGTTATTACGTCTGATCCAATGCAAACGCAAACCTAATAAAATGTATTAGCAAACCCTATGTCTCCGAAGCCGAAACTTCCCTGGGTTCAGCAAACATTTCTTGTGTCCATGTAAAACATCTGGGTGCAGACCCACCTGTGGACCCAAAAAACCTTGTACCACACTGATATATAGTATTTAGAAACTCCCACGGCCAAACATACATACGCATAGATATATATACGGAGTTATACAGAGGCACACTAACAGTACACAGAGAGGCGCATAAACACAGACATACAAGCAATGTACACACAGATAGGCATTCAGCTCAGAAACACAGACACATTATATGTAAAAACACAATAATGCACACACAGAGATTCATGCACGCTCATAAATATAAAATCATATTATTTAATCCCATATATAAAGGCATGAGGAGACGCCAGAGAGGAACAGACGCCAACTTAAGGCGACTATACCATAACGGCCCCATGGTTACCTCAATTATTGGTTTATACAGTTCTAGAAGAAAATAACTCAAGGTATGCTAA
The DNA here is from genome assembly GCA_030248225.1 of Trileptium ribeirensis. NCBI lineage: Eukaryota > Metazoa > Nematoda > Enoplea > Enoplida > Thoracostomopsidae > Trileptium > Trileptium ribeirensis. The sequence goes on along the minus strand of JASANE010013595.1, from coordinate 14,567 downwards.
ACTTTTCTGAACGGAACGCTATAATGAGACAAACTCACACGTTTCCGCAAATAAATACTTATCATAACTCAATACTCTCTAAGTCATACTTCTCTTTCAAAGAACGCAGTTTTTGGATGTGTTGCAGATATGTCACTCTGCTCCACTGTACACTGATTTACAAAGTTTACAAGCTCACGGGGTGGTGTTTTATACAATTTACGTTAACCATGCCAGCAGTATCATAAAATACTCAGAGTTTATTTTTATTTTGTGGTGCAATGTTCAGGTTTGTTTAGAAGTTTCAGCCTAAGTAATTCTAAACAAAGTCATTTCTGGATCAAAGCTGGATCAATAAACGCGGAAACTTTTAAATATAAATTTTAAGGCGGCTTTCCGGTACCGGTATGGTTTCTGATTTTTCCGGAACCGCAACCAAACACGTTTTCGTAGAAACCCCGGAATTTCGGTTACTTCAACACACACACATTGTATTAATACGATAGATGCAATCAGACCAAGTCCGGACCTTACGACCCGTCCGGTCCACCCTCAATTAAGAAGAAATTGAATAAAATAAATTATAATTTAGCGGTTACACTTATGTATGTTCTTTTAACTTTTTTTGTCATGGCACAATTTTGTTAACATGATACACTAAGATCAAGTCCACACTTGTGGTTTTCAGCAGCTATATTTAAATATTTATTACAGTATATATTGAAACTACTACATAAGATTGCCGTCTGGCATTGAATACAAGAATATTGTACTGGCGTTTACAATAATATATACTGAACCGATACTGCAGCTGGTTATAATAAAAACGCCTGTACGGTGAACAATTAGTTACAGTGAATCGCTTTGGCGAGAATTTACAGGGTACAGGGGGAGAAGTCGAGGTAATGTTTAGTTAACAACATTTATTTATTCCAGTTAACACTATTTATAACAGGATGATTACCACTCGAAACCAGAGAGTTGGGTCAAAACTGTGTTCAGCAGTTTACATGGTAGTGGGGAAGACATTCATATTCTTCCTTAGTTGTCCATCAAGTAGTATTATCAAGAGTGCATTAGGGAACAGTATGACACTTCCTTGCACTCATATGTTAGCCCGTGTTTGATGATACAGGCGTTTTCGGCCTGACCCCCCAGCTTCTGGCGCTCGTCTGGCTATATTCCTCCTAATATTAATCATTTAAACCGCTAATCCAATCATAGTCTTTCACGGGTTGTGGTTTCACGGGGTTATTTGTGTAAAGCACTGTTTCTATTGTGCTTGCCTGACAATTTCTCCTGGTAATATTGTCTCCTTAAACCGCTCAACCAATCATAGCGTCTTTCGGGCTGTTGAATGCGGCTGTCTACTTTCGTTAGACCATATATTGTTCGAAGAAAGCGTGGAACAAGTAAGTTCAAAAGTTTAAAAAACTTCATTATGTATGTCATTGAGCGGAGCGAGGCGAAGCCGAGCGAAGCGTTTTTATTTTCTGTCTGGGAGTAAAAAGGTCGATGTCCGTCCGTCCGTTCGTTCGTTCGTTCGGCCGGACGGATCTCAAGAACCACTGAACCGATTTTAAAAAACTTTTTTTTTGTTTGAAAGCCTATCATGTCAGAGTGTGCACCTGATATTTGGGCTTAAAAAATTTTGAGTGGTTAATTAGTAATTAGCTAATTAATTAAGCTTATGCAGCTAAAATAGAGAATTTTGCAATATTTGTGTTATTTATTGAAATAGAATCGTTTCGATCAAACCATTATAGGGTTTTTGGGTCGAAGAATTCAAATATAATATTTTTACCAATGATAAAGCCAATGTAGTTATTTGAAGAACATAAAATTGAGTATATTCGTAATGCCACAGCCCAAGCTCCGCTCACAAATGTAGTTCCACTACCGACTAGTTATAATAGCTATTGCATACAAACAATAAACTGACCTCGTCCAAGTTGTTAAGTGCACTAGTAATATAGCGAAGTCATTAATGTTACCAAGAGTGCACTAGGGAAGATTATGGCACTTCCCTGCACTCACAAGTTAGCCCGTGTTTCATGATACGGGTGTTTTCGGCCTGACCTCCCCCAGTTTCTGGGGGTTGCTCGGACCCCTCTCCCCAGTTTTTTGGGGGATAGGTGTAGGTTGGACCCCCAATTTCTAGGGGGGCGGGTCGGTTTATACGCAGCTGCTTATACACCGACCCCCCAGAAACTGGGGAGGTCTGCCCTACCCCACCCCCCCAAAAAAAAACTGGGGGTCCGAGCTGTTCCTACCCCAGAAACTGGGGGGGAGGTCAGGCCGCAAACGCCCGTATCAAGAAACATGGGCTAACATGTGTGAGTGCACGGAAGTGTCATACTTTTCCCTAATGCACTCTTGTTAATACTTAGATGCCAATATATTATCGAAATAGGGTCACTGCTGACTAAATATAGTCCTCTGTCTAACCCTGCTGTTCCGAAACCGTTAATACGACAGAATTAATCTGGACAGGGGCTTTCAGGACCGACTCACCATGACCGCTGCGGATGGACCTCTGTGATATGAAGTTACATCACTAATTAAGGCACACTCAGATAGCGACATGGGCTAGCCTATTACAGTGCCAATCGAGCGGACGGCCTGCCCGACCGTATGTCAGGTTTTTCGGTTGTAATTACATTTACAGAGCATGTGAGCATCCAAGAAAAAATAGAGTACAATATGGTCTAAAAATAGAGGACAATTTAAACTGGCTCAGGCGGCAGTAGTAACGCAAAAACTCAGAATCTCATCCTTAACAACCCTGTCTGCGAGAGTCAAGGTCGGCGATGTAGACAATGATGCCAGGGTATCAGCACCCGAATCCCGAAGCTGCTGGGATGCAGAGGTGAGTCTGACCCTCTTGCGATTTGATCATTCCAATGGATCTCGCACTCTGTGCAAGCTTGACGACGGAATAGCCTTGCAACTTTACTAAAAAGGATTTGGCGCATAAATTGGTTGCGACTCGTGAGCCCGGGAAAATGTTTGATCCTATCATCAAGCTTAAGTTTATGTAACATGGAGATCGACAAAATACTCGATCTCTTGTTGAAGTGACAGCGTTTGGCTTGACTCAGGGTAAATCATGAGCGATAAAAACCGAAATTATAATATTGCAGTCCAGATCAGAAAATTAAAAAGTAAGCATCTAAGCTCATGTTCATCTAAGGCTATGCAAAGCTCCAAGCAGATGAGTCTTCAGCCACCAAGCGCCACAAGCGTTGCACGTAAATCGATTGCTTGCTTCGAATTATTTAGGGTACAGAAATGAGGACACTGCAAGTAATGTAACAGTTCCTCATAGCGTGTTGTTCGTAATCAACATACGCTATGCCCATGCTGAAAATCATTAAGATATCCATACTGAGGGTGTCGCGGTTCGGAATTTCTGCTGGGGCTGGTGCCAAGCACAAGGACTTCTACAATAGACATAATACTAGCTGAATATTAATAGCCAAACAGTAAGTGACAGATAACTACAGGCTACACTACTCTAATTATGGGCACGGATTATCTGTCGAAAAAATTTTTCGAAATCAGCTCGCATTACAGGACATAGAGGACAAACACCCAAAATAGAGGACAGTTTCAAAATAGAGAACAAATAGGGGAATACAGGACAAGTCCAGGGTTTGCATTTAATTACATTATGCAATATACATTGTACATGCATTTCAACACACGTCATCAAAATATATGAATTACAATCGCCCTAAGTTACACTTGAGTAATGTTAATAAGTATCTGGCGTTTCGGTTTGTTGGGATCTAATCAGAATTAGTACAAACTTCCAATTACGAAAGACATTATAATGTAGCAATATTACTGCCGTGTTTCTGATTGGAATTATGGATGAACGCCTGCCACAGCACGCATTTAGCAATACAAGTTACCGATGCAAACATAATAAAGCAAACGTGTCATATCTGTTGCGTAAATTAAAGCTATATTCAAAACCAGTTGCTACTACTAAACTGATTTAATAACGTATTGGTCATAATTATTGATGAATCAAAAGTGTTTGTCTTAGAACTCGTACAGAGAAGAAAAGAAATAATGCACATAAATGTATTATTGGATGGGTACAAAATACTATTTGTGGGATAACTAGAATATTGAACCGTCATCTAAAAGCACAAAAACGGGCGCAGATAGAGGCAAATGTCTTCGTTCGCCTCCTGCCTATATTTCAACGACCATATGAAATTATATCCGTCCGCGTCTGCAATTAATTTTTTTGTGACTGTACTTACAGATTTGACACCCTGTATTTCCATTAACGGAATCAATTCCGCGGTAACGCAATAGGATAACTGTCGAACAAAATCCGGTAAAAGATCTCTGAGTGCCCAAAATTCTTCCAAAGGCTGAAAACAATAATACAATGTGTAATTTATGAGAAAGAGTTTTTCTCACTACGAGCATTAAATCATTTAAATACATGCAGCCCCTGTCAGAAATGGTTACTGCTCGTTGACTTTGGCATCAGAACTAATTTCTCACCCAAGTTGCCTACACAGTATAGTTAAATGAGATCTATTATATTTTCAGAACTCTGCTCGAACAGTGTTCAAATTATGTGGTATCATTTCTGTTGTGAACATGTAAACATCACTAAACGATTATAATGGAGCACAAGCTTAATCCTTTCATGCCCGAATTAATTTGTGTATCGTGGAATGTTTGACAAACTCAAGCCGCAGGAATCCATCCCGGGATGTGTGTGTGTGAAACTTGCGTACAGTAACCACTGAGCTAACCTGGAGCTGTCGCTCGGTTCCTTAAGGAACCTCACAATGCGAACGTATAACTACGCACGTGCAAACGTAGAGCATACAACAAACTGAGCAAAAAACAACGAATCACGTGAGTTAGGCTCATTTCGACCTAGCGGGCATGAAAAGATTGAATGAATTGAATGCGATAGGCTAATTTTTTTAAATGTTATATAACTAGTAACTCTATCGAGATTGCAGAACGTAGTGAAGCATAGGTACACCTACGCCTACGCCTTTTTGCGTGCAAGCAAATTCAACCCTCATTTTGACCTCTGACCCCGAAACAAAGGGGCACCATAACCTTGTACGCATGGGTCGCAGAGTAAAACCAATACCGGCAATGAGTTTCCCATGCCCGAAAACCCTCAGTTAAAACTTATCAGCCGCCCAAGACGTCAGAACAAAACTTCAAATTTTGGGTCGAGGAACCATGAGGGTGCCATACCGCAAACCCCATAGCTCTAAAACCGGAGCCTTAATCGAAAAACAAAAAAGATGCATTGGCATAGATAAAAATAACCTTGCTTTCGTGAAGGGTACTAAAATGGGGTAAAATGGGGCCAAAAAACCCACATTTTGACCCCTGACCCCGGAACCAGACCCCAAATCAAAAAACGCTAGGAGATGTACACGATAAATCGACTATGCCGGTTCGAATGATCCCAAGATCATGAAAATCGGTTAAGACGTTCTGGAGTTATGGCCGATCACACACACACACGGAATTTAAAAGATTTCACCCCTGCAACAAAACAATCTCCACTACGTTCTGATTGAATTCGAGTGGAACGAGGATTTTCAATTTTGACTCTGGAGGGGGGTTGAGGAGGTCCTGTCTGTGTGTGTGTCTGTGTGTCGCACCTGGATATCGATAACGGTTGGGCGGATTCATGCGAACCGCAATGGTCGATTTAGGTGTAGTGACGGAGCCAGATTTTTTGACTTTTTTGCCGTGAGAAAAGTTATGGGGCAAAATGACGTCATTTCGGCCCATTTTTCGGGCACCCCTCCAGTTTTTGCGACTTTTCTCAATAAATACACGAGGTATCCGCAAACTAATAGGCCTATTCCATGTAGCTTGCCAGGGCTTTCCAATGACATATAACAAGTTTTTCAACTACTTCCCAATCTCGAGTCTATAAGCTTATAGTTGGCGCCAAATTTCATATTTGGTGAAAAGCGTGGGAAATGCACCTAAATGTGTGTTTTTTGTTGCTTTTAGTGTCTTATATGGGATTTTCTGGGCAGATAAACTCATTGCAAGTGTTAAAAATATTGTTCGGCAAATATTTTTTACACTTCTGGTTCATACTTGGCATAAAAAAATGACGTTTTCGAAATTGTTGGCGACAAGTCGTGGGAAAAGCACCTGAATGTGTGTTTATTGTTGGTTTTAGTGTCGGATATGGGGTTTTCTGGGCCGACAAGCTCATTGCGAGTGTCAAAAATATTGTGTGGCAAATATTTTTCACACTTCTGCTTCGAAGGATTGTTCTCACCACTCGAATTCTGGCTCGCAAGCGAGCTTCACTAGTTAATAAAATATTACATTATAGTTATTGTTGGACCAAACGACAGCATAAAAAAGTAGGCGACGGCTGATGCAAATCGTGAGAGTAACGACTTATATATTTTGAAACGTTATTTTGATATAAAGTACTGATTTAGCGAAGTACTGTAGCTAGTATCGAAAACTAATCAAAACGAGAATGCTTTAGTGCAGTTAAAATTACATAATGTATAGTAAAGTAATGCTCTATTTTCCGAAGTAAAATAAAAATATGTAGTCGAACAGAGAAATTCAAAAATTCTCGAATATTTCGCAGCTACTGTGTGTTTAAACTTGATTACCAATAGTGTTAACTTTTATAATCTTTAAACATGTTAGTGGGACAAAATGTACGCACAATTAATATAGTAAACGCGAAATTTGTTTATCAAACTGCAGTTTCTAATGATGGGTTTATGTACCTAATTTCCTTTAGCGCGTCCAAGGAATCGTTTTTCCTACTTTAGATATTGATTTTTAAAAAAATCAATGTTAAAATTAGCTTCCACGTTTTCGGTATATCTAAAACGTCTATTCTATCTATTTTGTCAAATTAATACAAATTAAAATGAAAAATCCCTGAACTTTAACAAAATACTTAGAAGCAAAATGCTGCTCAAATTAAGCTGAATTTCTAGTTTTGTAGAAAATTTGGCACTGTTTTGAAATATCAATCCATTTTTGCTCTATGATTTTGCGGGAAAATGTTATGTTAAATCTTTAAACATGTTAGTGGGACAAAATGTACGCACAATTAATATAGTAAACGCGAAATTTGTTTATCAAACTGCAGTTTCTAATGATGGGTTTATGTACCTAATTTCCTTTAGCGCGTCCAAGGAATCGTTTTTCCTACTTTAGATATTGATTTTTTAAAAAATCAATGTTAAAATTAGCTTCCACGTTTTCGTTATATCTAAAACGTCTATTCTATCTATTTTGTCAAATTAATACAAATTAAAATGAAAAATCCCTGAACTTTAACAAAATACTTAGAAGCAAAATGCTGCTCAAATTAAGCTGAATTTCTAGTTTTGTAGAAAATTTGGCACTGTTTTGAAATATCAATCCATTTTTGCTCTATGATTTTGCGGGAAAATGTTATGTCTCCTTAAAGATCACGAATAATATTGAAAAATTGCATATTTCTCGTCATTACAATCACATAGTCCTTTTCCACGCAGTACGTACATACATTTATATCATACTAATGTAGTCTATGCAGCAGTTATGAAAACAAAAATAAGCTTCGCGGCCACTAATAAATGGCTCCATTTTTGATCCAACCAGTTCTTTCACATATACTGGGTCGTGAGGCTGTAGCTATGTAGCCAGTTGGGAAACCAAGTATGTTATCATAGGCCGTACTGCTTTATAATGGCATCATACTATGACTTTTATATCACTACCACAGTGGAATGTACAGCTTAATTAATGAAACCAAAAAATGTGTATTTTAAAGCCGCAAAATTTTTGTGTTTGGATGCTGGTGTTTGGACGCGCAAAGGCTTTTGTCACGCATTTTCTTTGATAACACTGTGTACCGTTTTAATAAACATGTAAAAAATGTAGTCACATATAGTATGTGTGGCGTTGCGCCCACCCATATTCACAAAATTTACTTTCTGCTCCCGTAATAGTTGTACAGTGAAAAATTTCGTGTCGTCGTATTACTGGACAAGAGAATATAAAGTATGTTAGTACACTGCTATATAAAGCATGTGGAAGTCTCATGCACACCATACTTATATCGAGGATATTTCCTGGCACTGACAAGTAGTGATAGTGGCACCATGGCACTAAAAATGCACGCTTTAGTAGTCAGTTCGATCGGATATCCGAAGAGCGTTAGACTCGATTTTGGTTGAGTGTTAATGGTAGTAGTATGCAACGTACCGCTATAGGAGATGGTTGCAGATTCAAAGATCTCTACCTCGCACCTCCACCGGAAACGGGCAGAAGTTTACTTTAGCCTAATCAATTCTTTTTCATTTTTGAACATTACGTCATGTCCTGTTCTGTTTATATGCCTACGGCTTTGTTGCACCACTTTTATTTTTGAGAAAGATAAATTTTCTTCCCCGCCCCAATAACCAGTGAAGGCACCTGTTGGCCGCAAAATTGAAGTCTCATCAGAGGGAAGGTAACTTCGTAGCATTTGACACTTTCGAACATAACTAGCTAAAATGCCATGCACCCAAAAAAGTTGTTGGATTCATTTAAAGTCGCATTATTTGGGTTTTTCTAAAAAATTTACATATATAAGAAATTCGGCTAATCTGGATATTACAAAATTTCGCAATATTTTATATATGAGTATAATTTGGCTAATCTCGACCTTTATTGCTGCAAAGTTCACACTATTTTTTTGCACATAAACTGTCATCAACACATTGGCACCGTCTCAAAAGTCAATCAAGCGTGAGAAAAGTCGAAACCAAAATATCAATTGACGCAAAACACTGAATTAAAATGACGAATGCAAAAATAGCATAGTGTTAAATTTCAGCCAAATATTAACTTGACAAAGTCTTCCAATAGACTTTTGGAACACAACATTTGCAGATGAAAAGTCCAGCAGCCTTCTTTCAACAGCACTCGTACGCCCAATCTGTGCACTCTAAACATTGAAACTCTTTCGAGAAGTATACTGAGTCCAGTTCTGGCCACATCCCAGACGGAACCATACATTAAGATTGTCACCTCTGCGATTGTTTGACATTGCCAGGGACTGATCGTCCTTTATCTTTTTTTGCATTGGATTATGATGTAGTTACACCCCAAGCCAAATTTACCTTCATCCCTCCTACGCCGAAACCATTTACTCCCTACATATAGATTTTTTCAAAATTGAAGCTGGGCAAATGGTGAGAATTTATAAATTTTGGTGGGTGCTTTGCAATACTTTGGAGCAATTAAAAAATGCAGTGTGCAATTTTTAACTAGTGTTTGCGTAATTTAACAAAATTTCTAGCGTTGAAATAGGCTTTTTGAAAAAATATTGTCAATTATATTTTCATGTAAGGTGGGTGTTTTTACCAGGGGGGAAGAAAAATATTCATCGGGCTTGAACCAGATAAGTCTGGAGTTATGAGCTGGTTGTCACATGATTGTACCAACGGGAACTGAATGGGGGTCCGAAAATCCTCCAAAACCCGGCGACAGCTCTGACCCAAGGGCCCGGGAACGAACAATCGAAGTCGAGTTCATTCATATTGGAAGCTAAATTTTTTTCACATTGTGATTATGCTTTAAATACAGACTGAAGTCGCAGTAAAGGTGCAGACAGTTGGGGTAGGACAATTTCTCAGCCTCACGGGCAGCGTGAAGGCAGAATGAGGTTGCGCCAGACTTTTAATTGTTGTGTTGATTGCGCGCAGGGAGAGCGGGAGTTGATTAAATTCAATACTGACGTAAGAATGTGCAAGACTAAGACCAAAAATTTCTGAAGTCTTGGCGGAAGTCTTAAATAAAAGCGGCTGAGGTAGCGAAGCGCCGCAAATGCGGGATGTGTAAGTATGTTTGCGGCCAGTTAGTCCATTACTTTTTGATAAATTCAACAAAACCAACAATTTTGCATGACCTGTTCTTACAATTCTATGTATGTGTCAGTTTTACGCACAATAACTTAATCCTGGTCATGCTAACAAAGCAATAAAGGTAAGAATAATTACAACGTCTGTATCATTAACGACTGCGAGAATACCCTTATTTGGACAGTTTTCAACATCGCATGGATTCATTAAATGGCGGCTTACGGACAGCGGATCGAAATAGTCATTATAATATAAGAGTTAATTTGGCACCGAACCTCCTAACTAAAAGTAAAGTTTTCGTTCAACTGTATGGGTTTCCTGGCCGGTTTAAAAATTACGATTTTCAGAAATTACGAAACGCAGCCGTTTGCTGTCGTAAACTAACAATATATAAACACAACCTTTCAGCCATCGTTGAAAAGCAATAATGTGAACAATACAATGCTCTATCCTTGTGTAGAGCGCGAATAGTATGTTGAAATTTTTGATGCTGCACGTACTGTCATTTTCCAAAAGTGTCGAGATTACCCGAAGGTCGATATATAGCGAATTTATTACACACACATATATCAGTTTTATTGCAAATCGAATTGTGTTCCACGAAAGAAATCATTTAGTACCAGGATTATGACGGGAACTCTTAAACAGGGTCGCAAATTTGGGATAAGCCTTATAATAGACGAAAACCACCTAAAAATCTCGGAGTCCGAGGTAGCTAACATGGGTCGCAGCAAGCCAGTAATAGTTGCACAATTTTCATGTACAATATTTATATACGTTAGTAACACTTAAAGTTTTAGCCATGTTTGCAATTTAACTGGCCAGAATTACTAAGTTATCAGCACTTAATGTCATGTTTTCCTAATATTACGCTTGGTTTTTATGGCAAAAACGTGTCACTAGACAGTTCTCGACAGTAGATGGGAGCTAGTGGGAATAACGTACCCCGGTTGTTCGGCCATCGAAACGGTATACACATTTCTAACCATGCTGCAACGTGTATATTACCGACAGAAGGCAAGTGAGCCACTGGTGGATTTAGGAATAAAAGACAGTCATCGATGATAAACAGCCAAAATTAGGGATGTACCGGATATCCGGTATCCGGATATCCGGCCTTTTCGAGGTATCCAGTATCCGGCTGGATGCCGTATAGTTTATTACCGGATAATAACCGGATAGTAAGGTACGACAAGGGTTGTGAATTATCCTTCGTGGTCAACACAGTGATATGAACAATGGGTTGCGGCTGATTAATAATATCGGATCTTGTGTCTTGTGACATCGGATACAGGATATTTGTTTGCCAGATCAGCCAGGCATGACATTTTCGCGGAGGTACTTGCGCGAAGGCATAGTATATCGGCGTTCGAGATGGCTGATGAGTCGATGGAAGCCCAGATCTTCAACGATCGAAAACGGTTGGTTATCCACCGCGATCATCTCTGCAATTAGCCGATGAATTTCGTTCGCTTTGGGAGAATTTACATCCCAAATCTTTGCTGTTTCGTAGCTCTGTGCCAGAGTTAGCTGTCCGGGCTTCCGTGTTGATGCAGTTGCCACTTCCTTTGTTTCCTGTTTTGCGTCGGATTTCGCGATCATAGCCTTGTAACTTTCCGGGTGTTTGCTCTCCAGATGATTCTTCATCGCGTTTGTGCCAAAGGACTTTGGATCTTTGCCTCCACGAGAAATTTGCACCCCACACTCGTTGCATTTTGCACGAAGATCGAGAATTCCAGCTTCATAATAATCCCAGATACTACTTCGTTTACTTGACGCTGACATTTATTATTACGAACTTAATCTAAATATTTATGAGGTATGTATTTTGATGTAGGTATACAAACATGCAGGTATGTATTGTCACAACTATCCGGTATCCTGTATCCGGCTATCCGGTTCTGGAAGTGTACCGGATATCCGGTATCCGGTGAAATTAGCTATCCGGTACATCCCTAGTCAAAATGTCTACCTTCAAGCGCGGTATTCAAAACAAATATTCACTATCCCTATCATAATACCTTCAGATCAGGATGAGAACAAATTCAGTTTTCAGCATCAATTATATCAACCCATTGTGGCAACTTAAGAACGTATTTATTTATCAAACTTATTACTTTTCGTGTTTTTATAAAATAACTTTCTAAGTGCAATAAAAATGAGCTTCATGTATTGTGTGCCTAAGATCATAAAAAAACCAACATTATAAACTGACAACTTAAGCATTGCTTCACAAATGTGTGCTGACCTCCACAAACCGTGTTACGGATGAAGCAAACGCAGCGGCTGACGACAGCAATGATTGAACCTGACCACGAGGAATACGAAATGTCTGTGAGACTGTCCAAATTGATTCTTGCTGCCAAAGTCGGTACAATACCATACCAAGAAACGCACGCTTGAAAATTTTGTCAGGAGGACCCTGTAGAAAATAATTAAGAATATAATTTGATTTTTTATTGACAAGGAGACACTATACTAGCGGTGCAACTTCAGTGTACAGAGGAGGGTCCGATGCGGACCGGCCCAGGCTGGACCGATCTGAGCCCCACAGACTCAGATTCGCTTCATATTGTCACTGGGCTTCCGGAATAACGAACTGAAAGAATAGGTTTAGCATTGCTAATGCATGAGTAAACTTAAGGTGTGCCACTTATCAAGCTCTTTTGTCAAAAACAATTTCCATTCAGTTGTACACTGAACACAATTTTCATTGCATTAAAGAACAGAGATTAGTCCGTTTCATATTTCATACATTATAGTTTGACAATGTTCGCTAACACATTGACGTTAAAGTACAGAGGCCGAATTACATTCGCTAATGCCGTTATGGAACAGAAAACGTCGAAATCGGATACGGCTAATGGAATCCGAGTTTTGTTCGCTAACAACCTTTTGTACATGGTGTCAAAAGAGGATGGTTAGGAATGAATCTTACGTTTACTCTTCCATAAAGAGTCTAAAAAGTAGTTTTCAGGATCTTAGTGCGTCGTATGTAACTAAATAAATACCGTTAACCAAATATTTGCACCACTGCGAGCTTGTCCTAGAAACTGAATAGGGATCTGGTGTAACAACCTGACCAACGCAACAGACTTTTTTATTCTACCCATGCGTAGCGCTTGTTGTAATATGCCTATACAAGCAAAACGATAGTCGTGGTAATAATGCAAGTCTCTATATTAATTATTGTAATGTTTATCGTAAAAATCACGTCAGACGATGTGGTTGGTCTTGGTTTGGTATGCAGCCTACCTTGAAAAGTAACGTGTACCATTGAAATAAAAAGTTAAAAGAAGGTGTAACTGCTAAAATTGTTTTGGTTTACCCAGCCTCTTCAAATTTAGGGGCAGACCGGTACTAACTAAATGTCGATCCGGTCCGGTTGCATCACACCTATACTGAATAATTAATAGTAGACAAAATCAGCATTCTGCATCAGATGATTAGGGCCCAGACAAACATAATAAATACATAAACGTCCAATATACTTGTAAACCCTTCCGCCACGATAAAATTTTATACCATTAATAACCTGTCAGGTTAAGATCTCATGATTAAAAGCACGTAATGTTGGATGTTACATCATAGGCGCCACGTTCCGTGGCTTGAGGGAGGTAGATGCCCGCTCGCCGAGGGGGTGAGAATAAATTGTTGAAATCTTTAGGAATTCAAAAATTTTCCCAATTTTGCTAAAATTTTTGCCAATTTGTGCTAAATATTGTCCCAAATTTCCCATATTTGCCAATTTTCATCCTGTTTTTGCCAAAGTTCACCGCGAGCGGCACGGGTGGGATAAATTTGGCTTGGGAGTTGGGATACGACCATTTAGGGAGGGAGGAAGTAACCCATGGTATTACAAAACTATTACTAGTAAAAGTAATAAATACAAAAAGTGAGCGGAGCAAATTGGGGTGATTTTGAAATTTACATAAAATTAAATAATTTAATTAATTAATTAGTATATAGTCAAGTTTTGGAACATCAGAAATGTCATATTCGTGATCAGCGACATCGAAAACCCCCATGTGCACTGTCTTTCATTTCTGAGCACTTTCAAAAAATTAGCTAATTAACTAATTAGCACGTTTTTACATCCTTGAATAGTAATGAACAACAGATTCGTAATGCGGACGGCGCGATGTACTATACGCACCAATATAATAGCTTTATAGTAATTATTCATTGAATAATAGGCAAATTGTTTGAAAATTCTAAACATAGGCTAACACGCTTAACTAATTAATGCTCTGCTCTGCTGTAGCAAAATTACGTAGGCTTATGGGTTTGGATATTTATATATATAAGTCTTTATGCCAATTGTGTAAAAGATTAATCTGCATCATTGCAGAGAAGCATTAATTGAATTGGATTGCAGACTGGCAGTTGATGAGTCTGATGAGTATTGTGGTGGTACAAAAACCATATAAAGAACTTTAGACTAGCGGAACAACCGCTACTGTTTTGACGAATTTTATAAATATTAAACTTACTGATATTTCAATGAATTAGCTATTTTTAACATAAATGGCAGTTCCAATCATAGAATCGTGAAATTGAAGTCGGCAACTATACAGTGAAGTCATGAAGCTTCGAGAAATAGTACGTTGAGCACATCAAGTTAAGCTTAGCAGTCATTGACAATACCTAGATAAAAGTCCATGCAGAATTACTATATTGATAACTAACATACAATCGTCT
>JASANE010013594.1:0-18121 GCA_030248225.1 Trileptium ribeirensis | reverse complement strand
TTATCGCTCTTCTAAATAACGAAGCGCGGGGAAAGATGGATTTTTTGCATTTCCCGGTGAAACAATGTCCACTTTTCTTAGTGTTATTATGATGAGAATTACTGGCAGTGTTATGGAGCGATGACAAACTATTTTTTCCAGGAAATATATAGCATTTTTATATAACTGGGTTATTTTCGTTAAAAAAGAAAAAGAATAGTGAAAATTATCAACTTAAATTTTACAGGGATAAAAATTTGGCATAGCCCTAAAATAGATTACTACTTTATGAAATTATAAACAGTTTCATGTTCTCCTTTTTGCTGCTATTACCACGCCGCGCTTTACGGGATAAAATTTGGCATAACCCCTGAATACGAATAGATTACTTCTTTATGAACTTATAACTACTAATTCGTTATGTGTTTTACAGGATAAAGTTTGACATAAAACCTTGTGTTAACGGATTATTACTTTATGATATCATAAAACAATTTTTGTCTGTTTAGCATTATTACGTTATGTGTTGTTTAGATACTTAAATTTGATAGTGCGAAAATTACCTACTTTATTGAAAGTATTATAAAGGTTTGCCTTTTTTCGGCACTATTTGACACGTGTTTTATAGAATAAAATTTGACATGTAACCCTAATAGATCTAATAGATTACTTCTTTATGAAAATGTAAACAGTTTCATCTTTCATTACTATCGCTTATATAGTTTATATTCTCACATAACCCCTGAATTCTAATAGATCACTTTTTTTATGAAATTATAAACAGTTTCATCTTTTTTCATCACTATCGTCATGTGTTTTACAGGAAAAAATTTGACATAACTCCTGAACTTTAACGGATTATTATGGAAATGCAGTTCGTCGCGCTACCTACGTTTGCACGGGCATTGTTGTTCGCTAATTTTACAAGGTTCCCTAAGGAACCGAACAACAGCCTCCACATAGCTCAAAGATTTGCGTGTCTTGTTCTCAACGATGGAATTGGTGCTCAATCCGCGGTGCAGGCTTGAGTTTGTCAAACATTTTATAACAGAGAAACTAGCTCGAGCGTTAAATGGTTAAGCAAATAACTTACGACAGCTAGATGTGACAAAGGCCAACGTCTGTACTTATATATAGTTGTACTGAAAGCCCAAAATTTGCGTTGGTCAAAATTGCACAAAGTGCAATAGTTTAATGGTAGAAAAAGGCAAACCTGTTGATACTTTCATAAAGTAGTAATTGTTAATATTCAGGAGCTATGTCAAATTTCATCCTGTAAAACACATGACAATAGTGCAAAAACAGACGAAACTGTTTATAATATCATAAAGTAATAATCCGTTAACATTCAGGAGTTATGTCAAATTTTTTCCTGTAAAACACATGACGATAGTGATGAAAAAAGATGAAACTGTTTATAATTTCATAAAGAAGTGATCTATTAGAATTCAGGGGTTATGTCAAATTTTATCCTGTAAAACATATGACGATAGTGATGAAAAAGATGAAACTGTTTATAATTTTATAAAGAAGTAATCTATTAGATCTATTAGCATTCAGGGGTTATGTCAAATTTTATTCTATAAAACACATGTCAATAGTGCCGAAAAAGGCAAACCTGTTGATACTTTCATAAAGTAGTAATTGTTAATATTCAGCAGCTATGTCAAATTTCATCCTGTAAAACACATGACAATAGTGCTAAAAACAGACGAAACTGTTTATAATATCATAAAGTAATAATCCGTTAACATTCAGGAGTTATGTCAAATTTTATCCTGTAAAACACATGACGATAGTGATGAAAAAAGATGAAACTGTTTATAATTTCATAAAGAAGTAATCTATTAGTATTCAGGGGTTATGTCAAATTTTATCCCGTAAAACACATGATAATAGCGGCGAAAAAACATGAAACTGTTTATAATTTCATAAAGTAGTAATCTATTAACATTTAGGGGCTATGCCAAATTTTATCCTGTAAAACACATTAAAAATAATTTCACTATTCTTTCTTTTTAACGAAAATAACCCAGTTATATAAAATGCTATACAATATTTCCTGGAAAAAATAGTTTGTCATCGCTCCATGACACCAAATAATTGCCATAATTCTCATAATAATAACACTAGAAATGGACATTGTTTCACCCGGAATGCAAAAAAAATCAATTTATCTTCGCGCTTGGTCTATTTTGGTATTTGGTAAAGAGACTGAGAAGTGAAAGATAGCAAATCGAAAATTCGTTCGGCCGTTTTTCGTCCAAAATCAATTTGAACGCTCCTATGAGCACATAATCTAATATCTGGTTAGTCAGGCAGTTAGTTTGTCAAACCAAATCGCTCTCGCTTGCTCGCCTCTTTTTCGCTATCGCCGTATTTCTGACTTTAGCCTCAAGGGAGTTGTCAAAAATAATAGTTGCATTTGACGAACTATGCGGCAAAGTAAGATATGCTTTGCTTAAAACAACAGCATAGGTTATACATTTTATTGTTTCCATCGCTTCATTTCTTGTATATATATCCACTAACGACCGATTTTGTTAAGTTGCTACTTTTCGCTCTCACACGCTGTCAACACCGTAATATTTCTTTGTAAACATGATTTAAGCATCTGGTAAATAGCAGCATACGCATTCACCGTAAATATGTCAAAAAACCTATAGCTCGGCGCTAGTTAACTTTTACTCTACAAAAGCACAAAAGAACATTATTATATTAAGAATCAAGTAAAGCACTTTCAAATTGCCTTTTATACAGCAGCTGAACAGCAATTATCGGGCATTGATTCCGGCGTAGTTGTTTTCCCATAGACGGTTATGAATGAGGTGAACTTAGTTTTTTGCTGGCCTCGGAATCAGGCATGTATTCTGTGCCGGATGTTTTCTTTGCGGTCGACAAAATTGGTCTTACTACTGTTTCAGAAGGAATATTCTGAGAAAAACTATTATAAACCATTAATCGTTCTATTCAGTTAAGAGTAAAGTAACAATTAGAGTTTATGAATTTCGGACAAGTTTGAATGTTGTTTAACAATACTGTCGATCTGATACCTGCAGTAAGCACCACCGGACAATATGCAGTGGATGCTATAATATTGCAAATCTTTTAAACAAAAGTTTTATGTTTCTAGCAAGCAAAATGTTGTGCACAATTTGTGCCTCAGAATGTACATTTTAAAATGATTGTTATACGGTGTATGTTGCAACATGCCCAATAAAAAGCAGAAAGAATTGACAGTTGACAGCGAAATATTGATATTTTGAGTATATTAATGCGTGGCAAAGTAACCTTAAATTGAAATACAGCAGATGCCGTTTTTGATACCTAACCCTAGGCAACTTTATCTAAACCTGAATTGTGCCTAACTCAAGGCTAAGGAGATGGTATCTGCCGTCCACTGAACCAAGCTGTTACTCCTTGTACTATTTAATGTATCGCTCTGCAGATTAATGCCGACTCAACGTAGTATGAAGTGCATATCAGAATTTAAGGTTTTTGCATGACTTCAGTATCCTTCCTGCTTGATTTGTTGTGTTTGCTTGTGCAAGTTTATAGAGTGACTTATCATCTTGATGATACACTATTTCGGTAGTATATATAATTTCCAATTTTTAAGTAGTTTAATATGCACAGAAAACGCTAAAACTGAATTGCTGATTTTGATGTTAGATATAAAAATCTAAAGTTAAGTGTAAATGATTTACAAAAGAAAGGCCAGTTTTACTTTCAAAACCAGCTCAATATTTGTATAAAGAGCATATACAGATAAACATTCAAACTAGACATTAATTCTTTACCTCTTTGAGTTGTTAAAATCTCAAAATCTGAATTTATTAACCATAACCTTTGGAAAAACAATCAAAACAAAACAATCGCAATAGTAAAATTTATTTCAAGCAACCAGCCTTCAAGCCCACCGTACAGAGCAATCTTGAGTGTTTTATATCTATGAAAGACTTAAGCGTTGTCTCGTAGTGCCTATTATATTTCAATCGAATATAGCTCCAATTCGATGGCCGGTTTACATGAGATAGCATAGCCAAAGCAGCATCCATTGTGGTACATATCCATTTTGTCAACAGAAAAAACACGGGTCCAACAATTAACTTCCAAGTTTTGGCTTTTGATTATGCGTTGTTCATAGATGCACAAAGTACGTAAGGGGCTACCCCCATGCGGCGTCGGAAACCCTGGTGGATGGCATGACCCGCTGGTGCAAAGAGCGCCACCTTCCCCCTCCCAACTGCTCCAAAAGCCCGAACCGTGAGCATGTTTGGCGTTGTTGTTGTGCATTGAAATAAGTGATGTTAATTCATGAAAAAGGCTGAAGAAGAGTAGGATTTTTTAAATGATTTGCATGAAACTAGAACCGATAGCTTGCTTCACAGTGTTTCAGATATCGAACTGTTGAGAGCCATCGTTGGAAAAATAGGAAACTACTTTCGAGTCACTCCATATTTTTTGCTATTGAAGAATTGTTCGGTAAAATTGATTTCTTTGCTAGACGTAAAAGAAATGAATATTATAGCTGTATGATAATTAAGGCTTGAAATAGTTACCGAGAAGTCTAGTACGAACAATTGAGCAGTAATATTTTTGTTTGTTTGCATGAAGCAAAAATTGACATGTGACACATTTCCACAAGCACATGGTTAATGTTTAAGCTTTCCAAAATATCTAAAGTCGAATTAATAAATGAATCGAAAATATGAATTTAAAATTTTTTATAAATTTAATATTAGAAGTGCCTATGGCGTTAAATTTTGACCTACCGAACTGTCAAATATTAGTACACATTCCATCAGTGAGAAACCACCGTGAATAATAAGAAAAAGCAAGAAATTTCTAATGCGTATTTTTAAAGATTCACAGTTTATAACTAAACGGCAGACACAAGACGGTGGTCCGGGTGAGAAATAGTTTATACAAACTTGTAGGTTATATATCTATATATGTGTAATGTAACACATTTTACCATATATAATATATACATTTATATTTTAATTAGTGTCTTTTTCGTTGTTTATAAAACTGCACATTCAAAAATGTAACTCAACTAAATATCTATAACGTAAGTAGATGAACTGATTAATTAGACTAACAAATTAAAACCTGACTTTATTGAAGCTAATCGGATGTTTTACTACTAACAAGCAACAATTCAAGTATGAACGATCACACCCACTTTAACATTGGTGAGTTTGCGGTTGGCCGTTCTGTAGCCCATTCAATGTGCCACAATTTATATAGACGGTAGTCGACCATACGAAGATTATCCCGTTACGATCGTTGAAACTAGCTTGGGCAAAATTTTCAAAAATCAACCGTGGTTTTGGTAGAAACCGGCTAGGAATTATTAGCGCATCCATTATACCGTCAGATTTCTAAACCCTAACAGCCGTAACTTAAACATATAATCCTAGCTCAACCCACATGTAGGCGCTGTGATTTCATTATACTTCTGCCAGCCTAAAATATATACTTAAAATCTAAAATACTGCACAGGCTATAGGGATGCATATATAATGCGCCGAACAAGATAAGTTGTTTTACGGGCATGTAGGTGGTCTTAAAGTTTTACTCTCGCCAACTATAGGTATTAAAAGCTGTGTTGTAGATCAAAACTGCCTTAAATTTTAGCAGCGTCTGCAAGAACATTTCGAAATGCTGACATTAAATTTTTAGTTCCGGTAGTGTCAAAATTTTTTTGTTTGGTGGGTTGGCAATTACGATACCCGCCAGATTTATCGTGACAGCGATGGAGTAAAATGTTATAGTATGATAAAGCTAACGTCAAAGACTACTCATTAGACAAATTATACTAAACCAGCAAATCTAGGAATGAAAAATCGTTGTTTTGAAAGCAAAAAATGAAAACAAAATTTATATAATTACCAGACCCATAGCTCCAGCTCGAGCATTCCTTCTACTATAGGAAAACCGCCATATTCACTTTTCTACTCATACAGAACCAAATTTGATGATCTATTGAAATTCATCTAGCCCTGCTTATCTGTTCTGGCTGAGAACCTGAGAATTTGCTGCAAATATGACTCATTACAAATGTTCGTATATCTAGATTGTAACATCACAATTGAGAAAATCCAACATACAGCTACCATAGCTGCACATATATTTATGCCTTAAACAATTTGAGCACTGATTTTTGCTAGCAAACTTAGTTTTAGAACTTTAGTAAAGTTAAGTGAGCTAAATGCTTTATTGTATTAGCGAATTTTCGAAAACGAACATGTCCATGCAATATTTCACAAAGTTAATTAAATTTAAGTTATTTGGAGTTGGTTTGTTGAGCTGTTCAAAGTAGTTACACCAGATAAGCATTACTTTTCGTAGGCAATGGTTCATCAATCATGATTGTTTCAATTCTATCCATTGTTTCAGTTATATCCATAGCTAGTATAGCCGCTTTCATGGTCCCTAATATTTTGACCGACTTTGAGATGTCCTAGTATTTTAAATATATATCAATGTTCTAATATATTCAATAATTCTTAAATTAGCACGACTCACCTTGATTATTAAATCAAAAAATATATAAGTTCGATTTTTCTTAACGTTTAATGACATTTAGAAGATTTTTAAGCGCACGCCATGTCAAAAGTAAGTTTGTTGTGCGTTAATAATTGTCAATTCTTGGTTTGCAGTGTTTGACACTCTCTCTGGTGTCGGGCTTCAGCGTGACACAAAGTCATGCATGAAGTTTAGACTTAAGTTTCATGCTTAGGTATTATTGGCACAAACATCTCAGGCACTTTTACACCAAATAAACATCGTTTATCACAAAATATATGTCTCTCTTTGACAAGTTAAACTAAAAATTTCGCAAGGTTCCTTACTATTATTTAAATTTGTACTGCATAAAGCTTTAGGAAAACCGACTTTGGGGAAATCGCTTACTAACATCAACATCGCAAGGGACATATGTCCATTTTCAAAACAAATGTAATGACCGTCTGGAGTTCAGGTAGCTCAGCTACTTGCGTTTTAAAAATCTTGGTTGGATCCATGCAAAATACATTGCAAAACGGTAGACGTTGCGGCGTTTTAAAAATCTTGGTTGGATCCATGCAAAATACATTGCAAAACGGTAGACGTTGCGGTTTACAAAATCTGAAAGCCATGAATTCAATTAAAGTAAACATTTGTGTGCACTGTTTCAAATTTGGAACGGCTTGATATTGCAATGTTTTTAATTCACAGCAACATTCGAAAGAGGTCTGAGTTTAAAAATAGTGAAGAGTCTTTATAAAACTAGAATAAATTTAGCTTCCTACAACACTAGACAATTGCAAGTTTTTTTGTACTAAATTGTTTGCCAGCACAACCCCGGTCAGTCTAATTTATGGTTCACATTTCAAAAGCCACAAGCACTAAACGTGCAAACGATGGTCATTGTTGCAGCAACGCGAGACGGTTTGTTGTTGGTTGCTATAGAATATTGTGTTTATGTGTCGTAACAAATCGTATTGTTTTGCATCGTGATTGCTGCGCTTTCCGGTTTTTATTTAGTTTAGTTGTTAATCAAAGTTAAAACTTTGCCACAAACATACATGCACATCGTCTACTCGAAGAACGTTTCAACTCACCACCAGGCTTTAATTCACTTTGTGTATCGAATAGCGCTGAAAACTTTTATTTTTTCTCACTCAACGATTTTGAAACTTAATGACAAGAACTCCTTCTACAAACTATAGGCACACAGCTCACAAAAGAAATTGAATTCGCTGTCAAAGCAATCTGTTACGCTATAGTGTTCTTTAGCTGTAGTTGAACCAAAATAATAGTGACAGTACATACCAAGCGAACCTAGTTGTTGCCCGTTGGGTTGGTAGCATTAATTTAATTTTACTTAGATTAATTACTTTCACCCTTTCACTGTCCAGAAATGGGTACAGCTCACACAGTGAACTGTTGTGTTAACAGAGTTTGTCGCATAATGTCTTCACAATTCGTTGTTAGTCGTTCGCTTTGCGACATTCCATAAAGGTAAGCGAAAGTTCCTAGATAGCTTAGTGGTTTGTTTGCGCCAGTTTCACCCGTACAACCGGGCATTAATGATGTAACTCTGAATCATGTACCAAACGTAACGATTATGCAATGAGAACATATGGGCCATGTTGGATCAGTGTTTTACAGGTTATATCACGCTATAAGAATAATGGTTTTTTTAGGTTTTCTGCGCCTCCAGCCTGAAAATAGGTCACTATGAAAGAAACGCCGTTAATTTTGCTGCACGCGCAGTAGTGTTATAGTCAGTCGAAACTGTTAAAAATTTGCATTAGAACTATATTTATGGCAAAAAATTTATATATTTTTATGGTTATCCTTTTCCCCGAAAATTTTCTAGTTAATATTAGATACCATTTGAATCGCAGTAACAAGATGAATCGAATGGTGTTAAAATCTTTTAGATTAATGAGTTAACGGCTTAAGCTAAGGCTCAGGCTAAGCCTTAAGTTTTCCTTTAAACGGACATATCTGCTTAACCCATTGTCAGATTGAGCTAATTTTGATGCCTAATTTCGATTCAGCTCATTAATGCGGTCCGAAATATGTGTATATAAAAATATGCATTTCCTGCGATTAGTTCTGACTCGGTGCTATAACCGAAAAGACCCAACTTTAGATTTGGCACTAAAATTTTAATATACCGGGTTTCTTTCTTTGTATAATGGTTTATCACGGCGATATTACTCTCGCGGGTAAGCCACCTAAGATCATATATAGCGTGAAAATTTGGGCTAAATCGATTTACTTACATCCTAGCTACAAGCGATAATAGCAAAACGGGCTAAAATTAGCCTGAAACATTGTGTTGTATAATCCCTGCTTGCGAACAGATGGAGATATATCCATAATATTTCAATCGCGGACGGGCAGCTTTAAACGCACTCAATAGGAATAAAATTAGCGAAATACCTCTATCTGTTGCTGAATTATTAGCGTTGCAACATAATTCCACGAATTGCATAGATTACAACGTAAATATTGTAAACACTAGCTATGTGATCTATTTTGTTAATTTTTATTAAAAGACCGAAACTTTTATTTTTGGTTTTTGAACATTTTGTGATGTATCTTATTCAATATAGTTCCAATCACAATTTATATCGCATGATTCATAAATTACGCCTACCATTGCCTACAACATAATATAATAAACAAGAATGTTCATATTTGAGTTCAGGAATTACAGGGTTGAAACGTTCATTTTTTTCGAATCACTGCCTTACACTACGTAGGGTATGACCCAATGGCAAATATTTCATTTTATGCCAAATTACATATAAAATTTGATTATATGCCTTTGAGTTTGCCCTATATGCACTAAAAATTCACTGAACAAAGATTACGTTGTGGCAAAAATACAACAGACACCCATCTGAGAAAATAAAGCGGTACATCTTTAAAATTTAAGACACATCTTTATAAGTTTGCCTATTAGTAACTATAACCTGTATATGGATGTTTATCTAATTTGATCAAAATTTCGTATTGTATATATACGTCATTACACTACGTTATGAACGCAATGTCACTTGTGATAAAACATATATATATAACCCTCATGCCTACAGCAGCGCTATAGGTCAGAATCCCACTAAAGATCAGAACGCCAACACGATAAGAAACCTTAAGTTATACTCCAAATATGAATCCATTGGTTTGTTGGCGCGTCTCAAAGATGGCATTCTTAGGCCCATGTCAACATTACCAGCCTGACGTTATAACGCTAGAAAAAAGAACAGCTTAGAGCGGGGGTTAACGGGGCGGCAGCCCCTCGATTTAGGCTTAGGCTAAGTACATTGTTCATGTAGGGACCTTAGCTTAGGCTAAGAATAAGGCTTAGGCTTAGTATATCGAAAATGCATGGCATGCATTATACTTCGGCCCCTAAAGTTGACATGGGCCGCACACGTATAGGACAAAAGACATTTACTTCGATCTAACCAGCAAAAAATGACCACTCACGGCATGAGTTTTGTTTTTCCATGAGCAGTTCTGGCATGCAACGTCACGCTTTTTTTACTCGCTTGTCATCCACTATAATATTGT
Source organism: Trileptium ribeirensis (assembly GCA_030248225.1). Lineage (NCBI taxonomy): Eukaryota > Metazoa > Nematoda > Enoplea > Enoplida > Thoracostomopsidae > Trileptium > Trileptium ribeirensis. Next base: position 8,062 of record JASANE010013594.1, on the reverse strand, counting down.
GTAATATAGCTGTTCGATAGTTGACGAATTAGCTTATAGTACAATATATACTATACATTAATAAAATATATAGTTGAACTGATGTTTATAAGACTAAAAACTGTGAATCATTTTAATGGACATTGAGAAATTAAATAGTATAACTTCAGCATAAGTGCTCAGTGATTGCGTGCAGTGTTCCAGCAATATTTGTGCTTTCACAATTGAGGTAAAATCTAAATAATTTGTCGTCCGGCTATATCGCTAATAATCATCCATAATATATAGTCACAAACAGACAACCCAGCAAAGCAACATTACTTATCAGTCAGGCGGCAACGTTATGGACGATACTAAGCCGAGAACTAGTGATTAAATTTAAGTAATTGGCATATATTGCAGACACTGTTGATCGGCGAAGGTACCAGTACAGCGCTCGAAGACGTTGGTCATGTCTTGCGATATATCCCTGAAGATTTTCAAGTATCAGTTTGAAGTTGACGCAAATCCTATGGGCGAAACCTGTCATTTGAAGCACTTATTTCTAACAAGTTTCTTAGTAGATAAATATATCAGAATTATATTGCTGTCATTATTAGCTTATTTGCTCATGTTATAATATTTTATAATCAATCTGTATTATAAATTAGATTCAGGGGTGTATCAGACTTTTTAAAAATGAATTTTTTTTGTAAAAAGTGAGAACTTTTTTCCAAAAGTGGGAATATCAGGAATAAGTAATTGGGTAGTTGTTTTACTTACAACCCTACATCAACCCTCACTATTTTACAATATTATTGGTTCAATTATTCATTAGTTCATTCGATAAATCCTGCGCTGTTATGAGTTCTGCGCTGGTACTATATTAGGTCACACCGATGGTTTGAACTGTTCCGCGGTGGATCTCTCCTATACTTCAAAGAACGCCAAAATTGTTTCAATATTCTGGGTATATAAAAAACGCATTTGGTCGACAACAGTGATGACTGGACCGTCCTGCGCGACATACATGCACATTTTAGCTGCTACTGTTAAGTATCACTCGTATAACGTTCCGGCATAGAAGAACTGAAAGTATAAGTACAGTGTAATGTATAAACCGCTTAAGTTTAAGGTTATACAACGAATGCTTTATAAGCATTTCAAGCGTACTGATTACATAATTGCTCTGGTACTGATAGTTAGTCGTTATGATTTAAACCGGTTGCCTGGTCGGTAAAATATTAGGCGCTGATTTCCAACCAGAGCATCTAGGGTATACCTAGCTATATTACAAATATTATATTGTGCAATATCACGGCATAATTGACAGTTGACACTGCTTTCGTTTAGCTTTTAAAAATACATATTAAATACAGTTCTTTCAAGATACCATAATTTATACAGAAATAGAGTAGCTGGATATGTAGTTGCACTTTTAGCTGCACTGCGCTACCTACGCATTTTTTATGTTTTTTTTAATTATATTGTGCCTGGCTCAAATAATTTTTTGTGCGCAACAGATTCGACAATATAAGAGACTGTTCTAATTTTCTGGTTTGATTTTCTATTGCATTTAGTGGAACAAATAATATTCTATGTGAGCAGCCACTCTTTAGCGTAGATCTATGTTTTAACTGGGTGCTGCGTTGAGACCATTGGGTTGGGAACATCGCAAATGTTTGATATGTCTTGCTACAGGTACAGCATAAACAAACTGTTTTATACAAACAGCGAATTAACTTAGTCGACGGATGTGACAAAAACCATAGAAAGGGATTGTTTGGCAGCAACATTTCAATGCAATGACTATAAAAAGTGGTTGTCCGAAAGTATATCTAGTGATTCATTTCACGCAATTTGACATGTATTTTTATGTGCACAAAATGTTTCACTTATAAAATAAATCTTCTGTATATAACAATACTTTAACACAAATTCTAAATTTTTCTGATATCTAACCAGATGTTATATTTTATGCTTGTTTTACTAAAGTCTAAAAACAGAATTTAAATATTTTGAAAAAAAAACAAATATTGAACTAATCACCAGTCATCATAGTAAAATAGATTAGTTAAATATTATTCATCTGGCTCTTGTTCATATGTAATTTTCCAGAATCACTTTCTAAGCATTGTTATTTATTTTGTCACTACGGGATACTGCTGGACAAAGTCAGCAATAATCTTCGGCTGGCCGGCCGATAGACTGCCGTTAAATAATTTTCGGATCGTTAACAATTTTCTGCTGTCAACGGTCGCAAATGTCGTAGGTCAGCAGTTATAAGCCATAGGTTGGTCGTCCGTGGTCTATGAGTTTACTGCTGTATAGCAAGTGAATTAAATGAGGCTGCCAATCAATTTTGATGTATATAATCGTAAGTTGCCAACATGCCAGGAGTTTGTACCGTCCAGTGCCATGTTGTTAATCACTAGGTATATATGTTTATTATTAAATTAATATGCGTTAATGTAAGAAAATAGACCTAGTATCCAGCCGTCGTGCAGCACTTATTATAATACAGTCTTGCTATAGTCTGCCTAGGCGTAGGATTCAACACTTTAATAGCTGCATTGTACCCAATGTAACACCTTCACATGCAAATCGAGCTAACTTTCGAACAAATGCTGAAGAACCGCTTACGAATATCAAATTCGTATCGTATGTAACAAATTTCCAGGTAGTCAGCCGTGCATTGATTGTTGTCAAGCCCGTTGGAGGACCCTTAAGCCGTCGGTCACTCGCTGGCCAATGGCCAGTCGGTCGAAAATTTTACCGGCGACCCCTTTTTCATTTCAAAACCGATGGTTGCCAACACTACTGCAAGAAAGTTGTGACAATGTTTTCAACATTGTTTAATTTGTTGAAAATTGTTCATTAGAGCTGACTGTCCTGCAGAATTGCAAAAAAGTTACTATTTTTTGAATCCAACTGCTGCGATTTCGATAACAGGGAAATGGCAAAAATTGGAACGTACCGCAGTTGTAATACGTTCATAGATAAACAAACACATGCCCTTGCTGCATATTTGCATATTTAACACATTGCGCGAATCTAACCAGGAATGTTAGACAGCCTTGAATCGGCTCCACGAATCGACTTTAGTTCCATACGGGGAAGGCAGTCGACAAAGGCACGTTAGGGTCCACCGCTCGGTTCCTAAGGAACTTCGCAAAATGATCGAACAAATTTGTGTACAATCACATATTAAAGCCCGAACACAGCTCATCGCGAATGTTTGGTAAAACCTAAACAGTATCAGAAGGTGACAGGAAGGCAACAATTTCCTAAAATAGTAACATGACTACCCAACGGTACCCAACATGGCCATATTCCGATGACAAAAATTTTTGGGTTCCCAAGGGGACTTGGGACTTTAAAAAAATGAAAAATTTTGTTTCAGTGATGTGGGTAAAATGAGTATTTTCTGAGCTGCCGCATCCAGCCGACTGATACCAAAATCAGCTCTGTATCTTCAAAATTGACCAAATTCGGGCTGGAAGGGGGCTAAAAGAAAAGACCCAAAATTTGGCTTAAGCAGTTGAATTTGAAACTGCCAAAATGCTATTTTTATATTTTAGTTTATTTAAACCTTTGCCGCATGATTTAATGTGTATTTCGTGCAATGCTGAACAAACTTTTATATTTATGGCGGACTACTGAACCTGGATCGTTTGGGTGCGAGGTTTGTACGGTAACTGCGATATCTATAAGCTGTTGCTCGGTTTTTTACGGAATCACATAAAGCGAGCTAGTAACAACGCAGGTGCAACTGCACGCGCCGCAACAATGTACGTTGTGTCCAATGTGTTACACAATGCGAGAAAGGGTTAATACTTCTAAAGCCAAACCAGGACTGTAATTTGTGGATTTCGACATCTTAAGTCCTAACCATTATTACCGTGGCGACGCACGCAATTCGAAAGGGGGCCTACTCAAAGTGGGATGGATAAGGGAAAATTGCGGGTGCTATATGAGAAAACCCTATTTTTTCCGAAAAGTTGGGAGCACCTTCCGCCCCCGTCTCTTTGTTACGCTTTTGATTGTTATTACAATTTTAAGTTTGTACTGTGCACTAAATGTGCCATTACATGAAAAACAACGTCATTCTAATTTAATTAAACCGGAACTCTTTACCTGCTGTGACAAATGATCGCTCACGTGGAAACAATTTGTCTTCCATTTAGCTAGCAATGCCCAAAAACTGTTGTTAGTTAGTAGATTAGAATTAAATGAGGTGATATATAGTTTATAAAATTCTTTGTTTATGAGACAAACGCTGTAAGTTTATAGTATATTTTTTACTTTCCAAAAGATTTTACACCAAAGGTGTGCTTTAGGCTTTGAAATTTCGCTGAAGACCATTACAAGTTTAGAGGACAGAAATTTCATAATTCTAGGCACGTTTAGCGTATCTTCAATACCCAATAACGCCTGATAGTTGTTTGATGTATAATATGATTGGTAACGATAACTCGTTGAAATTTTAATACGATTGTTTAGGCTAAAAAATTAGTATTGCCTTCTTTTTGACTCGTCCCGGTAGTTAGAATTTACATGACGATAGAACGATTACGAATCTTCGAACCAAATTTATATATTTTGCACAAATTTCCAATATATTGAGGTCTATGAACAAGGTTTCCAGAATATAGTCTTTCTTCTGTTATTTGAATGTGTACTGCAGACAGGTCATCAAGATTTGTCTATATAGGTTTTCCAGTAGGCTTAATACGGGGGTTTAGTTATAAAGAGATTAGCACAAATACTTGATGCATAGTCAGTTGTATTCGATTGGTTCAGAGGCGAAAAGTTTTAGGACTTTCCATGCATTTAGGGTTCAGGAGGATTTAGGGTGATATATACATCAAACATAATCTGCTACAGGTGATTAAGCAAAATAATAATTTAAAAAAGAAACCACGCTCACTTACGAGATACTAGTGTTATTGACATGTGTCATAGGTAGGGTATACTAGCATTTATAATTGACAAATTTTGTCAAATTTCATGTAATCGAATTTATATTTCGGAACTTTTTTTCTTGGTAGTTAGAAGTGTATATAAAATTATTATACATATTTTTAGATCAGAATAAATTGTGTAAAATATCAAAAAGTCAATATTAATAACAGCATAGCGGTATAAGTCTATTAAGTCTTCTAATAGATATTTGCAACATATAACTAAAACAGTAAAAATTTGTGTGATAAAATAAATAAACCTTAATATTTTTTAATCTCTAAATAAAATCTAAATGAGGCCGATTACCTAAAAAACCAAAAGTTTACCTGTTGCGAAAAACTGTTCGTAACACTCAGTGTAACAAACCCGAATCGGTGACATAGCTATGTAAAAGAATATAAAACACTTTCATCGCATGAACAATGTTAGTATCAACTGCTTTTACGCTGAATTCGGTAGCGACAAGCACTATCAGAGTCTTCATTTTAATTTATCTTATAATTGCAAGAGTTAATTGCTACAATCAAAATCCAAAACTCTACATCGACATTGAGTGTATTCAATTTATCGATCCATTGCTGCACGGATTCAATATTCATTTACCGCAAATACTTGTTGAAGAATATCTTGACTCACATCGCCTACCGGTTATATATATCACTGCTGTGCCGTTGAAAGCTGCGAATGGTATTGGCCAAGACAACAATTTGGACAGATCGACGGATAGTACCAAGCCATTGCGAAAGATTATTTATGTTGAAGAAATAAATGATAAAGTTGTGACACTGAGTAAGTTTCGTGGTTTGTTGTTACAGCCGTCAGGTTATGTCATTCTTCTCACTTTTGTTGGACTGTGCATTACCACGTTTCCAGTGCCATTACAACGCTGCATAACGCTCATACGATATTATTTACAAATCCGACGGTTGTATATTGCTTACGATTTGGAAATGATATGCAGCAAACGTCTCAGTTATGACCAAATAAACTAAAGCTAGCTAATATGGAATTATTTACAAATCCGACAGCTGAAGATTTCTTAAGATTTGAAAATGATATGCAGCAAGCAACTCAATTGAGTCCGAACGCATTTAAACTTAAGCTGCACCCTAGCACAACTAATTTCGTTAAAATCAAAATAATTATAAATTTACCTGTTTCCAATATCACACGCAAGCATAGAATTTTAATTTACACTGAAGTGATGCGATAAGTTTTCGTCTCCATATTTCTTTGAAAAATGATCTTCAGAACAACCTATAACATGATATCCAAGCATCAGTGTACATCGTGGTGGATGATAAATGACAGCCACGCGGACAATTATCACAGTGAAGATCTTCAAAAATCTATCAATATCACTTACAGCCTAGTTCTAGTTTACAGTTCTCCAAATGTAACGCGATTAAATACTTTGAGCAAGCATACAATACCTTGCAGTTTTTATTACACATAATCAGCTTCATGTATCAAATGCATCAGTTCACAAGTGAGCAGCTGTTGTTAACCCTTTAAAACATATTGTTGTTCGACAACAGCAAATCACGTTTGAATATGTTGCATATATTCGATGTTGCACGCGTGTGGTTGGTTATTTGCTGTTTTTGCGAACAGCCTTAAGCAACCGGGCGTTAGTTCCGAGATAGCTCAATGGTTAGTGAACATGATTTTCACCTAAGCGATCGGAGTTCAATAGCTCGCGGCGACCAATAATTGTTCATCAGTACTCATAATGTAAATTAATTCATGACATAAAGGGTGAGGTTGTTCAAAAACTGGTACACATGATTTGTCTTTATGTATCAAATATATATCATCAGTCCGTAAATGAAGAGCTGCTACAATTTTGCAATTACCAGTTTAAAGCAAGTGAGATTAGTGGTATAAACATATTTTAAGCATCTTCGTTTTTTCAAGAAAGGACTTTTATAGACGACAAAAACATTATCAGGAGATTTCTAGCGGGAATATTGTATATTTCGTACCTATATATTTAGTTTTATTAAGATTTACAGAAGATTTAAGAATTTTTCGTTTAGAAAACTAAGTCAAAAAGTTCTTTCGATGTTTAGCGAGTTTAGCGTATCCAGGATTTCACCGTGGCGGAATGGCAGGGTTAGCGCGGAGATGTGCGCGTGGAAAAATTATTGAGCCCGCGGGTACCCGCACAGATCAAAGGGCTGTCTTTTCAGGCCCGCGAGGCCCGAAAGTTATTGAATCCTTAATGGCTCAACATGCTTATCGCTTTGCGTTTTATAGCCATTCTAATCTTGTTAACTTTTTGATAGCGGATTCTTCGTCAGCGATCTCTCGCTACCCAGGCTGCACGACACGGACGTGATCCGCTTTCGCAGCCCACCTCCCTATCGCTCAACCAACCACCCGAATGGAAGCTCGCCGGCATTCAGGGAGGCTGCCTGCCCCGCGCCCAGCACAGGAATTTATAGCGTCCTAAAGATACCGTAATTTACACTTTTGCAGGGCCTAGTAAAGGGAGTCTTCTTGTGGTCTACAGCGCCCACTAAAGAGAACTGCCTAGTGGCTTCCACAGTGCCCAGTAAAGGGAACCGCCCAGTTTCTTCTGCAATGTCCACCAAAGATAAAACGTCTGGTAACATCCACGGCGCAAAGTAAGCGGAACCGCTTACAGGCTCCTATAGCGCCCAGAAAAAGTAATTGCCTAAAGGCTTCTACAGTGCCCATTCTTGCAAGTCTAGCATTGCTGGGTACTCGGGGTTGTGCTAAATATTTTACAATTACTTTCCGAAACCTGCGGGTACCCGCTACCCGCGGGCTCAACATTTCAGCCCGTACCCGGCTCGGGGGTACCTGTACCCGCGCACAGCGAGGCGACGCACCCCCACCCGTCACCCGTGTGGCACAGCAGCCTAGCCCTTCAGGACACAAACCGACGAAGCACTATTAGTGAAATTTTTAAGCGAAGCGAGTGACCATTATGAGGCAACATCATGGAGAAAGTTTTTGGTTACTCCCTTCACCCACCCCTCCGAGACTATGTATATACACTCTCAGCCAACAAACCTTGGGCACCTATGCATGTTCCGGTTGATGACAGTGTTGTCCCATGACATTTTATAAATATTATTATGCAGTTCCAGTTACTTTTTTAAACCATGCG
>JASANE010013593.1:0-11185 GCA_030248225.1 Trileptium ribeirensis | reverse complement strand
ATTGAATTAAAATTGAAATTCGTTAAAAATTTAAGTTACATTTACGGCAGGAACAGTATTAAGGGTGTTCGGATGGAACCGTTAGACAGCTACAAGTTGCAGACACTGGCTAAATTCAGAAAAATCTACGAAATCAGTACTGAAAATACTCATCCTGGCGTAAGCTATCCAGCGTTTCTGGTTATGGCATAGTGATTTGCGGGTTCCAAAAAGATGTTACTGCGGCCCGTCGGTCACTTTGTTCACACCGAAGCAGACACAATGAACAGAAATCAATGGTTTTAAATGTGAGCGAATTAAAATTGAAGCTCCTTAAAACTATAAAATCGTATATATCACATGAAACAGTATATTATATTTGTTTCGGACGAATGTCGCTAGGTAGTGAACTACTTCATAAAGCGCATTTGCGCCTGAAAATGTGACGTTCAGCACAAAACAACATCCTGGCGTGTAAACTATCCTCCGTGTACTTTCTGATGCCGAATATGAAGCATCCAAATCGCCTCAAGCGCGTCAACTTTTCGGTCGCCTTAAATTTGCTTATCGAAATCTGACTATTTGGCCCACTCTGCCACTTTGTTCAGACCGAAACACACAAGATCGACAGATATTGTCTGTATTGAGTACCGCAGAACTAGCGCATCAAATACCTTTGTAGATCAGCGGTACGTATGGGAGGTGGTGTAGCGGCCGTTCAATTGTACACACCCGTTCAAGCCGCAACCGATCCCCGCCCCCTCCTCAAACGCTCATTATGCACCCGCACCCCATCCAGCGCCCAAGGTGCAGTGAAAAAGTTTGGGAACTTTGGAATAATTTCGGACAAACCTGAGCAAAAATTAATCAAATGGGAAATTTTTAGCGCAAGTAGCGTAAAATTTTTGGAGAAACTCTTAGAAAAAATTCTAACCAGCCACTGAAACGTTAAGAACTTTTTACCCCTTCGACTCACTCCGCTCCCCGACCACGAGGATTCTCTCCTTGTGCCTGAGTCCATCTACCCCCGAAGCCAATCGAATGTCGCACGTTCTTGTGGTTTTAGAATGACTGCCAATCTGCAGCACACCCCCACAACCGAACGCTCGTTAGTTATCGAGTGGCGTAACGTCTAACGTCAATACATAACGATTTCTTGTTCTCAACGGGAGAGTTATTCACGTGAAAGACTTGAAAATTTGGTTTACGACATTTCTATGACACAAGAGGCCACAGCCGATCTTTGGGAACGCCGTTTGAATTCTTCAGTTGGTCTCTGCCTATACTGAGTTGTACTTTGAAACAAAGCTACTTAGGTAGATGTAAGATTTGAGCGTTTTTCAGGTTCTGGCTGTCTGACGAATGTCATCGCCTGCTTTCCTTGGATTTGCTGCAGAGGATGTTGATGCACTAGTTCTGTTTGGTAGTGTTGATACGAAGCCTGAAACTCGCTGCTACAGCAATGAATTATGCCTTCACTATCTCTTGTATGCCGAGCAGGCTGAAAACCGTGCAGTTCTGAGACATCTGCACATAGGTTCTCTCTGACATAGGTCGATGTGGTTTTCGCGCAAGGTTTCCGTCTAACAAGGTTAAACAGTCCTTCGTCGAGACGAGCACGTAGATAGACGCCATCATCAGTACAAGCCTCTGATTGACCACTCCAACCTTCGCTGAGGGACAAATAGAAGCGATAGAAATGCGAGACAACGAGATAATGACAAACTGGTCGATGCCAGTACACAACTGTCCTTAATTATGCGCTCAAAGAGAAAGGAATGCTTATGCCAAACACAATCGAAACGCAGCGGACATGTCACGATGAAGCTGATTGACAACGTTAGTGAAGTTCCTGGGGCAGCAACAGTATGAGAGCACTTCCCGCAGACTAGTACGGTTAACAGCGTCAAAAGCCTTCGAAAAGTCATCAAATACGCTGTAGAGCTGCTGTCGAAGTTAGATCGCCTTTTCCTTGAGGATCAAAATCTTGTCAGATCGCATATCTGCAGGCCCGGATCCTCACAACACTTTCGGGCAGTACGTTTCTGGAAACCCTTTCCAGACGGTTGAGCAGCAGTTTCGCTTGGTCTATTCCAGCTATTAAGAGTGGTGAGATTCCCGACGATTGCCCCAAACACTCTTTTTTCTTTTCTTCTTGTATATTGTAACGATACGGGCGTCTTTAAAGTCTTGTAGTAGCTGTTTTTGGTTCCAGCAGACCTTGAAAAAATCAATTTCTGCAGGTTTATTATCTGGTGCTGGCGACTTTTTGGATCGGGTTTCTTTAGACGTCACTTTCGACCCCACTAAAGATGATTGGAACGTGAAGGGACCGTATTTTTTATGAATATGTTTCGAGATTTGCCATGACGTAGGGAATATTCATTTCTCCTTTGCGTTTTGAAGCGTTTTGAAGTGCTCTTTCTGTCGATCCGCGATATCTGGAAATCTTATCAGAAGACTATACCATGAGTTGTTTTTCAATAGAGCGGTAATATTCGTTGTAGGCCCATAGCAACATTTCACGGGCAGAAAATCTTCCTCAACTGTTACCATCTCGACGAACCTTTGCAGCTGAAGAGGTCTGCCTTCCACCACACGTTTTTAATTTATACTGAGCAGGATAGATTTTTCTCCTTAAAAATCGACTTTGCGTCTGACAAGGTAGCCGTCTGTAGGGTATTCAGCATGTCGCATCGATCATGTTGCTCCAATTTTTGTGGCGTTGCATCCTCTTGATAATACAGTCGAGTAAGTGGAAATGCTTATGCGGTGGGCGCATCCCAAAATGGACGTGATGGTCAGGCTTGGGGAATGAAAGTATTTTTAATACTCAGTTCACGTTGAGTACTGCAGAAGTGCAACAACAAATCACCAATTGTGTTAAAATTCTTTTTTCAAATTTGCCCATAACAAAATCATTGGTGTTGGAGTCATTGTTTCCCATAGTGTTGAAGCCTGCCAATGACAAAAGCCGGTCAGATCCACGACAAATCTTCCAATTCATGACAGAAAGCCATTTTCTTGAGCATACGATCTAAGCTAGTGCATGGTTGTGGCGTAGACACAGATTCGGCAAAATACTGGTTCTTGAACGGGATGTCGTCCACCATTCCCATGTCGAAGGTCCGTCGCTCTCAAGGCTGATGGTAGCGGGAGCAGGCGCAGCCGGCGGGCGTTAGTGGGCTAAGGGGAGTAATTATTTTGAAATTATTGAAACTCATACGTTTCCCAACTTCGCAAGAATGTTTCCGAATGTTTCATCTTTTTCTCATTGTTTTTGTGCCAAAGTTTCATCAATTTTCGTGTATTTTCAACAATTTTGCCAATTTTGCCTGAAAATTTTTCCTTGCGTATGTACGCCCCTGAGGAGGAGGGTCCAGAGCCTTCATGGGTTGAGGTAGACTTGGCTTGAGGGGAGTACAACGCTTAGGGGTTACCCTCTACCTCTATCGGCACCTATGACGTGAACTCATTATCCTGTCTAATACACATGTGGGATGATCATGACAATTCAAGATTGAAGTATTTTACTAAGACAAGGAAACGGTTTATATACAAGAATACAATCAAGACGTGATGTGTTAATACATCATGTGTAGGCGTAAGTCAACGTGGTAGTGCCACGTTAGTGTTGTGTCAGATTACATCAGACTACATCAAGTTGAGGGACGTGTCTTCGTGTTTATGTTCTCTGCATCTGGAACGATTGCGAAGAGATCTCTCCAGTGCTCCCCCCGCAGGCGGGAGTTGTCAGCAGATAAGTACCCGTACAGTGCGGACAACACATGTTGTTCGAGGTGCGATTATATCACACTACGAACAGTCTGTCGGACGCCATGTGATATATACACCTATTCGATATATTATGTTTTAAACAGTTCAAAAAGTTGGGATAATAATTATACTGTAATTATAAAATCATATAAACACGGTCATAGCGTCCTACACACCCTACCGTGAATAGAGTTGAAAAAAGACCTCAGTAAAATTGGCGCAACACTGAATCTGTATGACGAGAAAACCGCAAGACATATCGCCTTCATGACTAAATAGAATTTGACTATACAGAAAAGACGACAGTGTCTTGGTTGCCATAGAAAGTGGTGAGTGATATACGGTATACCGTATCCATGACGGTGTTATGTAGGATGTGCGTGGACCGAACTTTGACATGCAGATCATCTATGACGAAAACAGTTAGGTCGCATGATTAAAATCCAACTTGCGGACCAAAGTTTGCCGAAGATATACTGCTATTGCACGTAAATTCCGAAACGCGTTGAATAAAGTTGGCACAAGTTTTAACAATACATACGTGTATCTTATTAAGATGATTTTTATACCTTACATTCTTAATACTATACGTTCTACTTCCTCTTTAACACAGTGAAAGAGTAATACATAATTTTCGGCCAAAACCTTTTTATCATTTCAAGGATGGCGCAACCACTAATAAGCTCAGATATATAGATGATTTGAGGAAAACTATATGTTGGCGTATATGACGTGCGGTCAGTCAAATAAATAAGCAATGTCTCATATTCCAATTTATTCATTCGATGAATATAATATATTGGAAAATTTTATCCTTTGCTGTTAATATAGACTTTTAATCAGGCATCCGGGAACGGTATTAAATCTGGGAGGGCGGCAGGTTATTTGGGGTTATCACCCAATTTATTCATTCGATGAATATAATATATTGGAAAATTTTATCCTTTGCTGTTAATATAGACTTTTAATCAGGCATCCGGGAACGGTATTAAATCTGGGAGGGCGGCAGGTTATTTGGGGTTATCACCCAATTTATTCATTCGATGAATATAATATATTGGAAAATTTTATCCTTTGCTGTTAATATAGACTTTTAATCAGGCATCCGGGAACGGTATTAAATCTGGGAGGGCGGCAGGTTATGATAAAACATGTAATCCTGGGTGATCCATGGAATGCAATATCTTATTCCTGAAAATGGCATCATCTGAGTGTATTGTATCGAGGGGGATGACTGAACAAAGAGGTCGTCCATCCAGCTTAATTTCCGAGTTTGAGTGCCTACTCGCCTGGCGCACGCCCTGGGTCTGTAATTTTATGTCTGGCTAGTTTGATACCCCATAGACGTCAATAGTAATCACTCGTAGTTAGCGGAAAATTGACTTTGTGTGCAGTCGTCTCAGTATGAGTGTGACGAAATGAAATCTTGAAAATTGATGTTCTTAACAAAATGTACATACTATGATGTCTTCTAACTGCCAAATTATTCCTACGAGCAAGACCTGGGTGCGTCCCAGTTCAGAGTTGGGGTGACCTAAATTAACCGAGGGGCGATTTGGCCCAATTTATATGGGGTCCGTCAGTTATACTGGTGGCCTAAATCACTGTGCTCTTGGAAAATGTCAAATATGGTTAGTTTAACTACTGATTGCAATTGTGCATATTTAGAAAAGAAAAATTTTACCGATTTTTAGCCCTGCCGAAACATTTAGTCATTTTTACCCAAAATAGGGAAAAGTTAGCATGTTTTTAGCCCGTCAGAAAAAAATTGCTACTTTTTATTGGAGCAGAAAGTACCTGCGAAACCGGAGTGGCATGACCTAGGGGTGGCCAGCATTTACCTGGGTGACATAAACTACAAGAACTTAAGTGAAGCCTGTATACCTAGAGACTGCCTTCCCTATCCGGAGAAGACCGCATAATTGTGCCGTCATCTTTAGCCAATACTATATTCATAAGAATATGATCAGAAACGCAAATCTACGCTTTCTCAAAAACATGCTACAGTGCTCTTTTCGCTGCATTATATCTGTCACATATATATTATCTTGGAAAGCGTCTTTGTACTTTTTATAGAAACGAGGTTGAGATGTTTTGTAGAAACAAGAGGTTATTTGGTGCTGGCACGGGGTGCAGTTTAATCTAACGTCCTCTTAGAATTATACCGTTTCTTGCCAATATTATATTGGTAGGATTTTTTAAGTTAATATGTATCAACGGTGGTTTTAAACCGGCATAGCTTAAATGCTCTTTAAACGTACTTTACAGACAACTATATTTTCCAGTATCAACGTTGGCCATCATTTTGTATTCGTACACAACAAGCGCTGTATAGTCGTGCGGCGTAGTTTCAGCTTATATTCCAGTTTTGTTCGTGTCGTACTAACAGCTTGTGCCAATACTACACAAGTACTGTAGTTGTGTGCTATGTTATATTAGTTTATGTGTTTTTCTAATGCGGCGCTCTCGCTATAATGTCCACAACGTTTGGTATCTATGTACCCCACACAGTGTGAGGCACACCCTCTGTAACAGTGTCTTAAACTTGTTACCCATGTTACTTATAAAAATTTCCAGGGGTAATTGGCTATAGGCGTTGTATTTTCTGCCGGTGAGGGCACCGTGTATTCTTTGTTGTTTTATTGACGGTGTGCTGCATAACACCTTTTCAACATGGATAGCGTCTAGAAGACGCAAATATCGATATTTTACAACAAAACACACCGCTTTGGCTATACATGGTGCCCGTTACTGTTAATTCGCGAAAAAATGAAGTGTGACAGTGACACCATAAGTAAAAAAATCTAGTAGCTAAGGTTGTGCGGTTTATGAGGCGTTCACATTATAATGTCCCCGCTGTTTGGAACTTTAGTCCCCCTGTAGGTGCCTAGTGATGTGGAGCGGAGCGGAACGCTCCGGATTTTCATGGCGCTCCGCTCCACTCAAAATGCTGAGCGCTCCGCTCCGCTCCACCCCCGGAGCGGGTCGCTCCACTCCGCTCCGGAGCGCTCCGCTCCGAAATATACTCTACGAATTAGACTTGTAACCTCATTATACGATACGTAACCATATTAAGCCCTAGCCGCTAGGCTAAAGCTTTACAACATTTAGCTATTTCTTATTTTCACACAGATACGAAGGATAATGTTTGATGGACGCACCAAGCATTGTATTTGTTCATTGTACCAATGTATCAATATGTACCACCAATATACCTAATGGAATGCAACGCATAATGTGACCACCTTAAGTATGGGCTAGTGTCTAATATAAATGCGTGACGGAATCCTTGATCTGATAGATTTTGTTTCAGCAGTAAAGTTTCTGTCCGGAAACTATCGTCAGTAGAACATTTTACTATGCTCAATGATCTAACTTTTCATATACGGGCTAGTACACGTATCACATCAGTTTAGGGGTGGGGGCACTCACATCCCTAGCCACGGTTCTGGTCTGACCACAAGATTTTATTCTTTGTTAGGACGCGAACATGCATAGTTTTGAACAAACATTTGCAGTACTTTAGATATTCCGCATCTTTTTATAAGAAGTGGGGGATGCGGACAGAACCCTTTACGTCCCCCACCCAAAAATATGGAGGCAACTAGTCCCCCCATCCCCTGAGAATCTTCGCACCACCTCAGCTCATATGGGCCCAAGGAAACAAAAACTTGTAAGTCGGGTCGGGTCCGGTAATTCAGACCCGATGAGACCTCTGGCGCCAGCTATCAAACACATAAATTTATACCGAATTATACTTAGCACATGCACAACCAAACAAACGAAAAACATTGTGATCAATTTCTTAGTAAAAATAACTGATTACAGCACCAACTCAGTAGATAGGTTAATGTGAACACATGTTTACGGACGAAATACAACAATTATTTATGTAATATATAATAGCATTTTTCTTGCTTTTTTAAATTCATTTTAGTTATTACCTATATATAGCTGCTCACAATAATTGTATGTTAGGTACGCAATGCATTTGTGTGTGTCGGCCGGCAAGTATCTCAGGTGGACAGTTTTTGGTTTCATAAAGTTATGAGCTAGCTTACGTATAAAACATCTATTTAACTTAAAAACAACAAAAAGGTTGTTGGCATCTCAAAATCGTTGAATTTTGAGCCGGAGCGCACCAAAATAGTGGAGCGCTCCACTTTCATGCGGAGCGCTCCACTTTCATGCGGAGCGCTCCACTTTCATGCGGAGCGCTCCACTTTCATGCGGAGCGCTCCACTTTCATGCGGAGCGCTCCATTTTCATGCGGAGCGCTCCGTTTTCAACCGGAGCGCGCTCCGATTTAGTCATAGCGCTCCGCTCCGCAGCTTGGGCGCTCCGCTCCGCCCCACCCCCCGTAGCGCGGAGCGGAGCGCTCCGAAGCGCTCCGCTCCACATCCCTAGGTGCCACCCTACCGTATAGACAGTTAGGGTGAAACCCATGCTGTAAATCTATTTCCGATTGGCGCGAGTTAACTATAACGGACGCCGTCTGTATCTAATGCGGTTTATTAGTAAACTGTCCTGTGTAGTGTATTTCAAATTTACGATATTTGTATCTAGCCCATATTAACATTGTTCAAATAATTGCTAACACTGTCAATAAAACTGCCAGAAGATACGGCGTGCCTGACACTGTCGAGAAGTGGTCATACGCGTAACTAGGTACCTTTGAAAAAATTCATTAAAAACATGGGGTGTCTAAGACACCCTGTTGTGAACAGTGTGCCTAACACTGTGGAGTGTACATAGGTTCCAAACGTTGGAGACATTATAACGTGAACTCTACATTACATTCAGGAATTGATTTGCGGTATCGATGTGACTGTGTGACCGCATATACGGTAGTGTCTCGACCACAGGGAGGCAAAAGTGGGGGCAATATATACCGTGAACGTCGCAAAACATCCAAGCTTATAGAGGTATGTCCGTGCCTGCACTTGATAATGTAAATTTTATCATTCGTGTATAACTCCATGGCGCCCAGGTGATCCAACTGTCAGTAGACTAAAATTTAGCTACGTTTGGCTTAGATTTAGAAAGAATAGCGTCTGTCGCCGTGGAAGTTAAGGTTAGCAAGCATACAGGTTTAAGCATTGACTGCATCAAAGATAATTTAGGCTTCGGTTTCACACGTTTTCGATACGCACCTTTATATATTGCATTAAACGCAAGGATAGCTTAAACATAAGTGCTAGATACGTCTCAGTTGTACATCGCTGAGGACAGAAACAGATACTACTCAGGGTTAAATTCTATTTGAACTAAGTATATATACTTATCAACACTCAAGAATGACATGGTCATGAGATTACCTTAGAGCTTAGATAGAATTTTAATAAAAATTATGCGGAACAAAAATAATCGAAGCTGGACATAGATAAATGCGGATCGGAGTAATGTGATTGTTTTCATATTATTTTTAATTGTCATGTTTAATAAAAACATTTTAAACTTTAACCGGAAATCTTCAATCATTATGTACCATTCCTTTCCCTCAACCGTGACAGCCTGGTTTCCATAATCACTAGTTCTATTATGGAACCTTACCTTACAGAGAGTCTTGTAACCCTAAAAGGCTTGAAGCTGAGATGAAGTGGATTGTATGATAATGGTTGGTATTTAAAGTATAAACCCAGCAAGTAAACAAGAATTTTATGTTACACGCGACCCAAAAACTAGCTACGTGATCTGTACTATTTCTGCATATTAAAATGGACTTGGAACGTGTATTAAACAATGTTTATGCTTCCAAGAAGAACTCTATGTTGCTACCTAACTACAAATAAATACCACACCACCGATGTGGGATCAACGTTACTGTAAAAGACACACACCTTTTATTCAGATTATTTTCTATTATCAATTTTATAATTTGTTTGACTGGCCTTAACGTTTAAAACTGATCAGTAAAAATGGGTTAACGTTTTAAAACAGACACACTAGTTAAGATTTTGCCACTTCAGGGATTTGATCAGCTGCTGCATTTTTGTTGGTATTCTACATCGATTTATTGGCTGTGCTGAATATGCCTTTATATATATCTGGCGATTTTACGAATCCAAGGCTCTAAATAAGGCGAGTGATGGATGGTAAGGATATATTAAAAGTACGTATGCTCATAGGGCCATATGATAAGGGACGCTGACTATTCCACCGAAGGTCGGTCCACCCTCCGGCCGTCGCCTACCCCTCCCCGCCCCTTAGGAAGGCAGTCTGATCTCCCCTTAAGGTCCGCAACTCCAAAACCTCACCCCGCCTAGCCAGTCCTGCCGACGGCGCGCGGACAATTTTGGCAAACAGGTGAAAATCCAGCGAGAATTGGAAAAAATTGGACAAAAATTGGGAAAAATCGGGGCGAAAATTGACAAAAATTAAGAAAAATTTTAAGTTCCCAAAATTTCGAAAATTCAACCCTCTGACGACACCCCCTGCCAGCCTGCTCAACAGCTCCGAAACACCCACTATTCACCCTGGCACTTCGAACCTCGTGCATGTATACTTATAAGGTGTGCTTACATTTCCTAAATTGATATCAACTAGCATCGAGAATACAGAAATGGTTCTTTTCCATTATTCCCCTCCCAGCCCGCATTTTCCCAAAAAAGGTCAGGTTCTGGAAATTTTGGTATTTTTGTGATCCTCGAGACCTCCCCTGATCATTTCGACAAAAATAGAATTTTTAAAATTTTAGATTTTTTGGGTCCCCTTGGGAACCCAAAAAATTATTTTCTCGGGACCCAAAAAATCTAAAATTTTGAAAATTCAATTTTTTGGTCGAAATGATCAGGGGAGGTCTCGAGGATCGCAAAATACCAAAATTTCCAGAATCTGACCATTTTTGGGCAAATGCGGGCATGGGGGGGTAATGGAAAAGCACCATAGAAATTGCTAAGTTAGTGACGCGCAGATATCGGTATGTAAATCATGGCTAATGTGATATGCCCATTTGGTGTGTATATAGGCAGATCCATGGCTGAAAACATCACATATTATGAAGAGAAGACATTGCGACTATTATACAATATACATCCTAAATGTTTTGATTTGCAATAAATTTGTATTTACAGCAACATAGCGTCGCACATTGTAATTCAATTTCCAAGAACAACACTGCTGTCGTATTTAAAACCCACCGCCCTTTTACATTAGTATTTTTATTGCTTCATGTATGTAAAAATTTTTTACTGTTCAGTGTACATTAATATCACAAAAAATTGTTTCAAAATTACAGTGTACCCTTTTCTAGTTGATATATATCAACTAGAAAAGCATGTATATATTATATGTATGTATATATATTATTTATTATTACTATTACGTTGCGACTACATAAGTTTTTCTGCGTCATGATTTTTGTAAGATAAAAGAATCTTTAATCTTACAGTTTGGTTTGCGAGCATGAACTGAACGAAGTAGACGTACA
>JASANE010013592.1:0-29889 GCA_030248225.1 Trileptium ribeirensis | reverse complement strand
TACAGTAGGAAAATAGAAGTATTTTCGAGTCCATATACATTAACTGCCATATTATTTTGTCTTTCGAACCGTGGAATGTGCTGTAACTTCACGTGATAATCTATTCCATCCACGTTCAGTGCATTAGTATATGGTTGGTAATTGTTAACACGTTGCGGGAGTCGGGTATGATCGATAGGGTGTAATGCTGCAAGCACACTCCATAGGAAGCAACGATCGTCACTGTTTTGCACGTTGATGACAGCACGTTTATATATCGATCCGCGCAGGGGTCGGTTCACACTGATTTCGTACTGTGTACATCTGCGTGTTGTACATCCTGTACGATCGATCCTGATCCTTTGCCCTGGAAATCATCCAGCTTCTTTGTCCGTTCAACAAACAACGGTGATCTCACCCAGGTAGGATGCAGCAGGATTTGGTATTGAAATGTGCTATCATCTGGGTTCCATCCAGTTTGCGCAGTGAGCGCTTAACGCTGATCCACAGCTTAATACCACGCCCCCTCTCTGCATCAACCAGTTTGTCCACCAAGTCCTTCGATTGCTGCAAAAATATAGTCAAATCGGAGATGGGTGCATTGGGGATTAGGTAGTAGCTGCAGAGGTAATCCATCGCAAGAGTTTCATGTTGGAATTCCCGTCAACGACAGATGCCTAGTGCTTGCAGGAGTTGACGATATACGATGTCGAATCGTTGTCATCTCGACGTGCTTTCGTTGGTGGTTCGTCAATAATATCTTGCGCCAGACGTCGCAAGACGTCGAGGTTCGTCGACTCGTCCTGGGTGGTCCACACCGAGTTGTCAGATGTCGATGTTGACGGGAATTTCAAGCCTGACGATTGTTGCGCTGAATCAGCGGTTGGTTGCTCATGCATCGTATAACTCACGGGACACCGTTTCGCTCCATTTGAGAGCACCACATGTTGAGCCGCGGAATTCATTGATGTCGAGGGTTGAGCAACGGTCGATGTTTGGTCAGACGGTTGATCGATTGCCGCTGTTGTGGGAAATGGATGTCGATTTGTCGTCGGAGCTTGCACCGATACCGACGTTTGCACTTGGTCCTGTGTCTGCCATGTGCATGCTTGATCATGTGCAAAGAATTCGTCCATGTGCGGGTGTTGCTTCTGAATATGCCTTTGTGCGGTCTTTGCGCGCGAACATTTTGCCGCACCAATGACATTCTACTTTTTGGTTCATATGTACGATTGTAGTGTGCCGTTGTAAATTATCACTACGTTTAAAGGCCTTATTACAGATAGCACATTTAAACGCCATCTTTTAAGAATTTCTGTAATCTGGTGTTTAACTAGCTTACATCATCATGCATTTTAAACTCATAACATATACGATAGCTTCCATTTCTCTGTCAAGACATCAATAATCTACTGTATCATCTCATACAAATCCAGTATATATAAGCTTGGTGACCGAATGCAGCATGAGAGAGAAGACCGGGGGTTCAACAACAACAATTGAAATATGAACTTTTGCTTGTCAGCACAGCAGATATAATTATTGCTCATATTCCAAGGAAACAGAATCATGGGTATGTAATCAAGTACATATGAAACATTAAGGTTTTGATTGAACCACTTCCTCATCCATCGGGGGTTGATCCGAACTGCTATGTTATTGTTTTTACCCTCCGTTTTGAAATCTGTCCGTTTGTTGATTTTATGAAGCTGTCTTCTCAGCAGGTGGTAATTTCATGTACAATAGTTTTACAAAAATTCTCCACACATACACGCACACGATATACCGCTCCGCTGTAGTATGTTTACAAAAACGCAGTAAGGGGTAGCTTGCGGCACAGACCAATAAAAAAGCTGACGTTATAAAAGTAAGTGAAACGTTGATCGATCCTCACTTTACAATTCAGTCACTACAAAGTTTCATTTTACGTTATCATGTCTTCTCAAAAGTTTTACAGCCGTCGCCTTCATGCGACTGTAAAACTATCCCAACATTTTCAACAAGGGCACTCGGGTCCCAATCCCGCCAAAAAGTCTTGATTTTACAAGCCCAAAAAGACGGTCAAGCGGATTTTGAAACGGGGTTCCCAGATAATAAGTCGTGACCGCCGGCGCCGTGTGTTCTTCCGCTCATTTCATCGACCAATTGGAGTGCGTGGCTACACTAACCAGCCTGTGTGCCATGCCATGGTGATCGTTATGAATTACACCGTCATGACAGCATTTTGGTCAGCTCTCGTTCGGAGTTGGAGCGTGAGATGGATAAGGAATTGCGGAGACACCGGTGTTGAACCTCGGGAGTTCCCCACCCAAAAACAGGGAAACCTAAAAAAGGGTGGAACACCGCTAGGCCAGTCGCAAGCCTGGAACCCCTTCGGGGGGAGTGTGGAGCGCACCCAGAATACGTAGTTTTTGAAGGAGTTATAATTTTAAAAAGTAAATAGTTTTCACTGTTAGCTATATACTCAGAGTTGTGTGTGTACATTCGTTTGTTTTTGCAGTAAATATAGTTTTGTCCTAATCGAAAGTGTAAGGGATTTTACAGTGATATCAAGTTTAATAAACAACCTTTTCGTTGACAAAGAAAATCTTGCAACATAATGAAATCTCGTACTAATACAACAGTCAGGCACAAGCGGTAATGCTATACAGTGTCTCGACCGAAACCGAACGAGTTTGGCTTCCCGAATTAAATCTACCTTCAATTTTAACAATCTTATCTTGGTTCCAGCGAAGCATCTAGTTTACATTATTTGAAAGCATGTAAACAACATTATTCTAATTTTTCAAGCTTGAAAACATCAGCCATAAAAACCCGTATATATACATTTAAAAGTCTAATTAACGAAATAGCTTAATTATATAATTTTGTAACAGGCCCGTTCCGTTCCGGCGTCTTTTACATGATTTCGACTTTAAAATTACTCAAACACTCCTCAAATCGGACTAGACAAAGGTTACGGGAACAAGGTTTTCAGGTGTTGCATGGTGCCATGGTTGTCGGTATTTGTTTTGCTATTTTGGTACATTACTCTTGTTGTGGATATGCTTTTGCCAATGATATGACTTTATTAACATTGCATGTTTATATTTTATTTTTGTATATCATTTCGCACGGATTCACTCGGGTACTCAGGACGTTTGGTTAGGGCGAAGGTTCAACTTTAGAAAAGAATAGGACAGAGCCTCTAAATGACGCCACGGTGATAGGCCTGAACGGGACTCGACTACTTCTCCCTATTTCCCTATTGAAACCTTATAATTTAGGTCGTCCGGGAATCGGAGGCCTTTGACAATTTAAGGCATTGGGAAGTAATCAAAATCAACACTATCAATTTTACCTGGTTCAAGCAAACTATAACTTAATGGTCACGAAAGTAAGCTGAAACAAATAGGTTACGGTAGTTTCCGATTATTCGGAAACAACGGACCTCGGGCCTGTTTGTCGGCCCGTAACCGTCCAACCGTTCAGATTTCTCGAAAATGCCCCGAGTACTTTTCGGTAGAGAATTTTTAGGGCTTTCGAACGAGCTCAAAACATCACAAATCGCTGGAGGATTTCACGAGATATCTCGGAGACAAACAGGTGAACGTTCAACTAACGGCCATTACTTACGCTAGGTTTGGCTGTCGACCATGGTTCCGAGTGGACACAACCTAGGTATATACGAAAATATAGTTATGTATATATGTGTGTACGGTCTGATTTTCGTGTCTCGGCACGCCTATTTTTTCCGCCTCCATCGTACTAATCTTTCCTTTTATAGCGTCCTTTGACGTCCCAAAATTGCCTGACCCGCGCCATCGCAACTGGTTTCTCTTTTTACCGTCGAATCATTGATGAGAATTATGAGTGCTTCCAAGTAAACTACCCATTGGGACATCTAACGAGACCAAACGGGTCTCGATCTGACCAGTCATCCCGCTGCTATATAACTTGTTTTCCTGTTTTATAATGTACAACGAGAACTCAACATAAAATTCCGTCCATTTGTACCAACTCCGTATTTGACCCTTGACCCTAAATGGGCTCAAGCGACCCCTCATTCTACTCGCCTGCTCTTGGCAAACGCAACAAAATACGGCGGGTGTCAGGCCGCCTCCTCGCTAGCTCACTATAACCCGTTAAACTGCCCCCAGTTCGGAACCCCGACTGGAAGTGGATACAAACCAACCGAAAATTTATCCCTAACTCGAAAGTAGGCAAATCGTCCCTCATTGCATTCACCACGTCGAGACCTCTCCAAAAATGCCCGGCGGGCCTCCGTTCGTTGCCCCTTTAACGCGGGGTAGCCGACGAAAGCGCCCCCACCACTATCGACACTCTCTCTATGCGTACCGATTTTAGTGCCCCCCTAATCGCCACCTTTACGACAGGAAAATCACCCCTCGTTTGAATCGCCTTTCCAAGGCGAGTTCAACGAGGCCCAGCGGGCGTCGCTCCGCCTAACCGTTAGCGCGGGAAAGCCCGCTGAAACCCTGTATACTAGTATATGTCGGAACCCAAACTGGGTCCCGACCCGCCATTACGTCTACCCCCCTCGTGTTTGGTATCGTTTGGCCCCGTTCTTCGTCCTGGGACCGAATTTCACCCCGGACCCTCGAAAATCCCTTGGGATCCCCCTGTCCCACCTCCCTTCCCGTGCCCCTTCTGTTCCGCTTTTTCTTTTCCTTTTTCTGTCTCTCTAACCGACTTCTTTGGTCGGTTGTCGCTGTTGTCGTCGCTGTGGCTGTATTGTATTTGTTGTTGTTGTAGTGGTTGCTGTGTTGTTGTTGTTGTTGTTGTTGTTGTTCTGCGAGTTTCTGCTGTGTTTCAGGTCGCCTGTGTGTCTCATGTGTAGTGTGTTTATGTGTTCATGAGTATTGTATGTATATGTGTATGTATATAGGGATATAGATATATATGTACATATACAGAGTATATAAGAACTTGACAAAAAACAGGACGAACGAGGACAGGACGTACAAAATTCTGTTAAATTTGTAAGTTTTACGGACGGACTGGATAAGGGCGACTAGGAAAGACGGGGGGCATGTTTAGGGCCCTCCCGTGGGCCCTGGGAGTTCCTGAATAGGACCCCCGGTAGATCAAAGGATACATAGGAATGGGCTGCGCCCCCGAATGCAAAACAAGCTCATTCCTTCCTGCGGTTCCCCCCTTCGGGACGTCTAAAGACGCCCTGCCGGGATAGTCGACTATCTATCGGTCAGGAATGTTTGGCTTTATCTTATAAGCCGACATATAAACGTGCAATGTTTGCACGTTTACCCATGGATTTGGTAGTAAGATTTGGCCTCAGATGGACTCTTAATAAGCTTAATTAGGTGATGGATGGGGAAGCTAACTCGCTAAATAGCAGGAATTTGACCTTAAATCGACGAGTTAGGTGGTGGGGATTTGATGAATGAGGACAAGAAGACCAATCTGTCCTGAAATGAGGACAGATTTCCAGCTTACTCCAAGTATCTTATATAGAGAAGTAGATTTAAAATTTAAAATTTGACGGGTGACCCAACCATTTGGTAGGACAGTTGGGGGGATAACGGATAATTTAGGATTAGGTAAGAGATTTAAGAGATCTGAGTAATGATCTTCAGATCTATTTCTGACATAAATTTAAAAGTTACGATGGATGAAGTTCATGGACGAGATGTATTACCTGAACACGTTCGAGCTCAAATTTTGAAATATCGCAATTTTCTTTTAAAAATTACCGTCAAATTTTGACCTAAAAATTTGAGCGTGTAAACAAGCCTTAACTTTGCAGCTTTTAGTTGCTATGAAGTCGGGCAGGGATAATTTATTCGCTAGTACTTGCTTACGGATCCAAAATGACAAATGTTATATAACACTACGCACTAAAGCACAGGTTTTAATTCCACCGAAATAAAGTTCTAAAACTTCGCTGTTGACAGATATAAATTTCACGATTGGGCCAAGGCATGAATAAATGGTTACTCAATATACAGATTACTCTTATCAAATCATTCAACATATGAAAACTGGTACCATTTCAGAAAAAAATATTAAAAATACTTACATTCCCGGGCGCCGCCATTAAAACTTCTTCATTCAATATTAGCTATTTCATTGGCTTCTTATTATTCAGAAAAATAAATGTATAGATAGCTATATCACAAAATATGAAAGTATCTAGAAAACGAATTTGTTGTAATTAAGCTACTAACTGGGAAACTTTATACTAAATTTTCTGAAAGAGAGAATCAACATGAAAATATTTTCGTGTAATTATGATCATATGTGGTACTGCAGGTACCTGCGTCTCAATATGTACAGAGACTTCCACGGCCGCGCCTATGTATACTTAGACCAGAAAATGTTGTGCCATGTGCCACATCCCGTGGCAGATACACGATTGGATGGCAAAATCCCTAAGCGCGGCATAACGCTATCGCCGACGCCGCACATCCGCCGAGGAACCTGTCAGGGTGCCGGAACCCCCCTTTCCCCAGCGAAACTTTTAGTACTAAAATATCTTTGCGCAGTTAGTGACATTTATGGGGCAACATTGGGGAGCCAGGAGAAAGATTTTTGTTGCTACATATTACCTCAGCTCAGCCTATCTACCCTCCTGAGCCTACTGATCTTGATCCTTGGAGAAAAGCTAAAATAAATAACATCCGGGGTGCAAACTGAGATATGGCAAAACGAAGGGCGGTAAACCGAAATAAATTAAATGCCTTTCAAGTCAATAAACGCAACGTATTTATTAGCGGCGAAGGTCTATCGGATGGCAAAGTGCCGAAATCTGGTCTACGCCGCCTCTGCCAGCTCAGAATCTGGTTTGGTTTTTCGTGCGATTGAGTACAAGCGGTTCCTATATTGTTCAAGCGCAATATTCTCGAGAATCATGAATGCAGTGCTATGCAGTGATATTTGAAAAAGAAACAATTATCGTTATTCGTCAAGCATCGGGTAACTGTACTGAACTCCATATACGATGGCAGACTTTTTTGAGCCAAACCATCAGTGGTAGACCACCGGCTTTGAAAATCTCTAGTGTGTAAAATATGTTTACCTGGCGCTTTCTTATTTTTTAGCTTGGCTATGGCTAAGCCGATATTATGCATGCACTGTAGCGGCCCAAGATCCGCCCTATAAAACTCCTTAAAGAGCCAAGGAGGATAGGTTGTTGTGGTGGTCCCGCGTTTTACTTCACGAAAATGTTACACCCAGCGTTTGATTTTCTCTACGAGTTTACTCACTTGCCTTCCATCTTTATGTACAATGACGTCACTAACTCCATTTTTTGATAACGTTTTGACTACACCAAAAAATTGATACAGTCACCGGCATTTAAAACTCTGTTTAGATCATCCGCAAAAGCTAGCCACTTTCTGTTTTGGTCGCTAGTAAAACATTTTTGGCTCTCGGAATCTCGGCTTTTTTAAGGATTGATCTTTGAACGTGGCAATCTGAATTGCACATCATGCGTGCAGTTGATGTCGTTTTGTTAGTTACCCAAACTGTTTTTTTCTTTGCTTAAGCTCAAGCAGCGGCTTGTGCTTTTTTAACAGCGTATCAGGTAGTTCAGCCCACATATCGTGAACGCCATCATTGTTTTCTTGCAGAGTTTTTAGCTGATTTGTACTGCTATATGAAAGGTTTCATGTGTAATGGGTGTTCGCTATTTTCTCACATCAGTGATTGGGCGTTCCGATGTAGTTTGTTGATTCACTGTAGCTTGAGTCTTAACATGGTTCCTACAAGGGCATGATCAGTTGGCAAGGTATCCCTCAGTTTAGAACGGCTGTTCGTGCCAGATGTTTCGCACTGTTTTGACACAGGCAAAAATATATTTTTTATTGCGCTGACCGTTCGAACTTGTCCACGTTTATACTGTCTGAACTTTAGTTAGCAGGAAATGGCGATTAAATTTCCGCAAGAGATAGCAGACGCATGCCGTTATCATGCCTCGTAACCAACGCGTATTTGTCGACAGCGGCTTCACTCAATAAAATATCAAAATCAAAATTATCACCAATGCAACACGTATAATAACAATTTTGTAGAAAAATTGTTTGAAACATACGTAGTATTTGATTTTTTAGGTAAAAATAAACAAACCGAGCCACTGAAAACTTTGGAGGACACTTCAAGACAATTAACGCCAGCCGTGGCTGCAGGAAATTTCGCAAATCATATCTAAAATTAAGCAATTAATTTATATTCAGATATCGTACCTTAAATTTAAACGTAAATTGATTAATAGAAACAAATATAAATTGAAAAAACAAAACTATCCTGAAAGATAAAACTAAATATAATATACTGAAAAATTAAAAAAATAAAAATAAATAAACGTTAATATATTTAAATAAATTATAATTTTAGATTAACGAAACATATTATAGCTTCCATTTAATATGGCGTATAGACTTGTGTGGTTACACTGCAGAAATGTAATTTTGTCTAAACAATGTTGGCATTTAGCTTTGTAAACCCAACGGTTAAAAACTGGAATGTCTACACGCCATATATTAGAATTGTTATAGACGATAGAAGACACCGAGACTACGGAAAATGGGGACAAAAGGCACCCTTCCATAAAATAAATGTAAATCCTTAGTTTTCCCGAATTTTTGTCCGTTTTCGAAATATTTCTTCTCTTGAGGAATAAATATGAGCCGAGAGGCCCAAATACTTGGGGTAACACTTTACAACCTATGGACACCTATGCACCAGATGTGCTTTATCGGAGATTATTTTTCGATGTGCTTTATCTCTTCTTGCCTCTCGCTCTTACATTCAAAATCGCTCCCGGTGCATGGAAAGACATGGTGGAAGACACAGAAATGTCAGCAGAAACTTTGTCAACACAGAAACTTTCATTAAAGACGGTAGATCTCAGCTATTTTCGCTTGGTACAACAAGAAGTACATCGTCCAGTCGTGGGCAAAGTTACTAAACTTGTATTACTTTTTTATTCTTTTGAAGAAGAAGAATTTATTGACAAACAGTGAGCAAATAGTTATGAAACCGCAGTGTTAATTATATAAAGAATGAGAAAAACCAGATAACAACATGTTAACTGATGACAGACAATTACATAGCACCTAAACATAATTGGACATAAATTAAAGGTTAAATACACAGATAGTAAACAAAGTATCAAATTAAAAATCACATAGCTTGTACGTGTAAGGGGTTGACCAGGTACCAAGTGGATTTCCGGTCCAAACCCGTCCCAAATACCCAAAAATTTCCCAAAACCCTTGGTTTGTCACTATTTCATTTATTATATCCCTCCCTCCCTTTTTACGTCCATGGGTTTCTGTTTTTGTTTTGTTCACTGCTAATTGGCATAATTAGCATTAGTTTCTGTTAGTAGCTATCATGTGTTAGCTCTGTTTTAATTTTACTTTAGTCTGTCTTATGTCAGATTTCACGGAGTTAGGTGTTACGCCTACGGCCTGCAATCGGCTTACTTACATTCGTATTGTTATTAATTACGATTTTCGAAAACTGTGACTTTGCGAATCGACAAAATTTAGTTGGATAATTGCTTTCATTATTCTTGTCCGATATCAAGCTTAGGCTGCTTAGCTACTCGATTTATTTTGTATTTGAAATTTAAAACGAACTTATCGAATTTGTTATTTTATGGAATCTGATTACTGTTTCTGGGCTTTGAATTGGCTTTACGAATGATCGTGAATCGTAAGTCAACCTCTACTGCGGATCTAGTCTGTTAATAGCAACAAACTTGGTAATTATAAACCCGTTTTTGCGAAATGAACGTTGAGCCAAAGGTACTACACAAATAGGTATTTATTGTTTTATTAATTTACCGTATTCCACTAGTTTTAGTTTCCCAAGTAAAACCCGGAGTTAGCACGAGCGTTAACTAACTATAACCGTACTCGAAATAACACGCGCCTTGCTGATCCGTCCGGCAGCGGGAATGTTAACATAAGGAACCTAATTAGTCTAATTCTAAGGAACAGGCAGGCCCGGCTCTAGGGTAGGGCTAACTGGGCTATAGCCCACAGGCCACCTTTGGGGACAGGCCATTTTTGGGCGACTGCATAAGTTTTAATGCCAATTTTCTAACAAAGGCTTAAATTTTTATCTAAGTCAGGCCATTCATGGATAGCGACCACCCAAGAATTGCTATGAAACTGTAACTCCAGGCCATAAATCCTTTAAAATGTCACAGTTTCGTAAGTGCATGGCGCTAGCAGGCAACCATTTTACATTGTATCAAACGTAAGTCTCTTTGACCTATCGGCCCAATCACCTCATTGGTGGCTCAGTTCCAAGTGAATATGGTTCTCTTTTGCTCATTTCAGGATATTTAAGCCTGGTAACGCTTTGCGAATCATATTTTATTATTATTATTAAGCTGGTTTCATTGATTCTGGTCCTAAGTATAAACATTATTCATTCGTGCATTCTACGATATGTCTAAACGGAAAAGTGGGTGGAAGAGACAAAAGGAACTCGAAGAGAAAAAGAGGCGTGACGAATTAACTGTGTCATTAACTCCTAACATTGCATCATTTTTTCAACCTAGTTCGTCTCACACTGGTTCAGGTTCACATACGGACGCGGTCGGTGATGAAGTGTTAGAACGGGAGCATCAGGAATCAGCTGGCGCCAATGTATCGGAACCTTCCGCCTCAGTATCGCCATTGGCTGTAAAAGAATCCAGCTCTTCCTGTCCGGCCGAGAAGATTACAGCTGATACGCTACATTATGCAGAAACGGATCCAGGTTTATGGGAGCCAATAACGGAAAGCTTGCGAGACTATTGGATTGCACATGGACCTGATGCAAATAATGAAATGAAGAGCCGTAAGAAAGATTTGTAGGAACTGATAGGTGGATACAGACAGACAACATGCAAAGGTAAGAAACGACATGAAATATAATTGGTATTTGTTAAAATGTATATTGGTCATAGTATTTGTGAAGTGTTTTCTGTGCCACAGTATAGAGAATTAGTGAATGTGAGCTAGTGGAACATACCAGTATCTGAAACGTTTTCGGCAAACAGGCCACATCAAACCATCAGCCCACAGGCCACAATGAGCTTGAGACGGCCCTGGGAACAGGATAAGGTAATCAAATAAACGTACGAGTCGATCCGTCCGGCGGCTACGTACCAACCCAAAAGGGAAAGTAATAAATATCAATTGCTCAGGATCTATCATTTTTCCGTCCGGCACTGGTAGCTCTAAAGAAACTAAATAGCGTAATTCTAAGGAACAGGTTAAGGTACTCAATGTAAGCACTAACGGTTGAAAGCCTGCACTTTGTAATAGAAATTATGAGCAAAACATATGTCTCCGAAGCCGAAACTGCCCTGGGTCCAGCGTGGGTCCACCAAAAATTTTTTGGCTTCACGATTTGGGTCCGGATCCACCTGTGGACCCAAAAAACCTTGGTCGTCAGCCATTTAGGGGCGGTCGTATCTACATCACAAGAGGTGTACTAAACTAGCATGTAGCCTAACCTGAACTAATAGAATCTAGGGTCGAAATCAATCAGGGCACTAGTATCTGAACAGGTGAAAGTATCCGGTGTTTAAAAGTGTGATTAAAAACCGCCAGTACTAAAATCAGAGCTGCGTGCAACAATTGGCGGACTATAATAGCTCAACTAGTCAAATATCGTGTCACAGTCGACGGGTATCAACTGCTCAATATCGTGCCTTAGCAAGTTAATTGTTGTAGTAAACATTGTTCACTACGCGTTTGATGCTCAAGTATTTGATCAAGAGTGATCGAGCCGACAGGAACACGCCGCAGTGTAAATTGTAGGGCACGTATGCTGACCACGCAAGAAGAAGGATGCACGCCGTACTAAACGTCCCACCGGCGTACTACTGGCTACACCTCAGACCGCACATCTTCCGGTGACGAGTCCCGTCCCACTTTAATACCGATAGCCGTCATAAGGAAAAGTACCCACCAACCCCTACCCTAATTCTTATCATAAAATATAACATAGTGACCACGATTTCGCGTAAAAGTGGGACAAATGGGTAATAAAATAAAAGTGGTCAATAATATGGAAACCAAAATTCAACCCCTCAGTCTTAAATAAGGCAGAAGCTAAAATAGAAGCTAATTATATCGTATTAGGAATTATTAGGCCACATAACCAGGACGTTTTTACGCAAGTCTGTAAAATTCTAAAATATTAAATCCCACTTCAGAGAACGCCACCGAATGCATCGGTCAACAAAGAACTGACGATGAAATCAAAGAACGTTGGGAACGAAGAATCATCAAGTGAAAAAATGACAGACACAAATATGACGAAAGAAATTGAAGAAATAATACGCGAATTCGATCCGAATACACCGGAACCAAAAAGACAAGAACAACAACAAGACAAAAGAAGCTTGCAAGAAACATACACCGAAACGTTCCAAGAAGAAGAACTGGCGGCCAACTATTTACAACAACTGATATCGAAAAAGAAATCTGAGAAGCGATATAAGATTTGCAACAACAAAAAGAAAAACAGTTGCAATTTATAAAAAATCATGCAACTTTGACCAAAGCAAATTGCAAGGACTATGCCAAAGCTTTGACCAAGACGAATCAGAAATTCCACCAGCACAACCAAGGAAAGAATCGCAAAATATCGACGAAGATGAAACAATCAAAATGCGACAAGACACCGAAAGCCAACGAAGATGCTTGAATCGATGTCAAGTATGGGTGGCGCTGAACAACGAAAAAGAATCGTAGCAAGTGCAGCCTATAACAATCACGGTCAACGACCTGGAAATCGGTGCAAAAAGAAGCACAGTAGAAATCCATCAAGTGCGCGAACAACAACGACCGAGTGCAAATTATAAAGCAACCGGAGCAAATCAACCCCAATTCGGTGCAAATAAAACTCTACCTGGTGCAAATCAAATACAAACTAGGTATAAGTCAAAACCGATTCGATGCAATTCAAAGACGACCAAACGTAAACCGAGATCAATGCGACGTAAACCTCGAAGTAATTACCAGAAATCAAAACGAAATTGGAACAATTAAAACGCAACCCGACACAAACCGAGATCAAACAGATAAGAATTACAATCGATTCGATATAAATAACAACCAATTCGGTGCAACCCAAATGTGATACAACGAAAACCGAAACCAAATCAATACAAACGGAATGCTCAAATAGATACAAATCAAAACCGACTCAATGCAAATCGAAGGCGATTAAACGCAATCCGTGACCAATTTGACATAAACTATGGGCAATTCATTGCAAACAAAGAATCAAGCGGTGCAATCTGAACGCGATTCAATACAAACCAAGACCAACTGGATGCAAACTAGGATCAAACCGGTGCAAATGAAGAATGAATCGGTGTGAACCAAAGCTGACCCTATGCAAACCGTGATCAACCAGACGCAAATTATGACCAGCTCAGTGCAAGACAAATACAATTCCAAGCGAATCATGAACAAGGTGGTGCAAATTGCGAAGAATTCGGTCCAAACCAAATCCAACTTGATGCAAGTCAAACGGTAAACGCATGAAATCAAGTACAAAATCTGTACACAACGACAAATTTCGGCACGACACAAAGAACGAATGGATGCAATCAAATACCTATCCCGTAGGTAACGACTAATTGCGGCGCGTTTCACACAATGAGTACATGGAATCAAGCGCAAAACAGAACAACCGATGCAATACAAAACGACGTGTACGGATATTACGGTGCAACACCATCAGTCCCGCAGTACAACCAAATCCCACTCGCGGAGAGTAACTCGCCACTACTATACAGTTTTTATAATAGCATAGTTCGTCAGCCGTCCAGGGACAGCTATAATATAACGGCTTGTGTTAGCGTAAATCTAAGAATTTAGGCTAAGGTAATTAATTAATCCTGCAGTTGGTCAGCCGTCCGTGGGCCAATTGTATGAATTCACAAGAGCTGTAATGAAGTATCAGCTAACTCAATATCTAACTACTATTCTATTATTTAACACCGTGACCAGCTGTCCGGGGGCTGCGGATTAAATAAGGTCGGTACTTAGTGTATTGCTAAGGATCTAAGTTGAGGTAACCAGATACTCGTACCGTCGTCAGCCATCTGGAACGAAGGGTGCAAACCTCATAAGAGGCTTAATAGAATTAGCGATACCTAAATCTTGAATAGCATAATATAGATAATTAAGAGCCAAAGAAAGGAGCATTGAGTGGCTTCTTCACGAAAAGAATTAGCTGAAACTTTAGACATCTCGAGGTGTAAAGAAACAAAAGTACCGGTGATAACCATAGTCTAATCATTTGTGGTGCTCAAGAACTGTGCCTTATTTATATTGTAAAATTTTAAATACACATTTCATTTGCGGCTTTGGTGCTCGCTTACTTCAAATCAGAGTGAATCGAGCTATATAGTTCACGCAGCCTCGCTAAGTCGAATCGCATTATTGATAAAGAATAGGTGCACGCAGAAGAAGGCGAACACTTAGTTCCCATTACGATCCCACCCTACCCCTATCATACCAAAATAAAATAACAATAATAAACCTTTTGTAACGCGCATTTTTCGCAGGAGCGTGACAAAAGCATAGCATAATAAATGTCAGGTAAAGATGTCACGTTATGTATAAAAAATTCATTTTCATGCAGCCGGGAACAGATGAGTTTTCAATTTAGATTTGAACTGAGCTAAATCAAACTGCAGATTTCGTAAAGCACCTGGAAAGTTGTTCCATTCCGAGGGTTCCAGAAAACAAAAACTATTGTTTCTTGTTACATCGATTCGGAGTACTCGTTCATTGGCAAGTCGGACCATTAACGACAAATGCAACATATCAACAATGAAACTGGTCTCTCCAAATTAGGTGGGGGCCCCTGGCATTTTTCAATTCCCCCTGGTTCAGAACAAGTGCCCCCCGGTTCATCCCCCCTGGCAAAATTTCGGGCTCCCCCGATTCACCGCCTCTTGGAAAATTTTTTTCGTTTCCAATCGGTCCAAAGTACAAAAAAAATTGATCAAAATTTGCACTAAAATTCCTTTCTGAAGCCAAAAAATTTCTAAAATTTTATCAAAATTTGCTTCAAAATCGCATTTTCTCTATCAAAAGCG
This sequence comes from Trileptium ribeirensis, assembly GCA_030248225.1. NCBI lineage: Eukaryota > Metazoa > Nematoda > Enoplea > Enoplida > Thoracostomopsidae > Trileptium > Trileptium ribeirensis. The sequence goes on along the minus strand of JASANE010013592.1, from coordinate 14,822 downwards.
TTTTAGCAGTGTTTCTGACACGATTTTTAACCGTTTTTCTCTTGGCAAAATCCCCCCGGTTCGGAAGTAGGGAAGCCTTCTGGTTCATGCCCTTTGGGAAAATTTTCAGCTAGTGGAGCGCCCAGTGTAACATGGGGTGTTTGAGCTTAGAGCATTATAAATGAGCATCAGCATTGTATTTAATTCGTCGATATAGAAACAGCCAATGAAGTTGCTGCAAGACGGGACTTGTTCGTGTCGTCGAGTACCAGAAATCATTCTCGCTGCAGTGTTCAGGAAACGATGAAGTGGCAAGAGGTATACTGACTGTAAATTCCATACAATGCATTACAGTAACCAATTCGAGACATAACAAAAGTCCTGGCGGACGAATGGGTTGTATCAACATTCAGACGGCTTCGAATTCTCCCTATTTCCCGTAGTTGCCACGTGCAGGATCCTGAAATTCAGCGATATGTTTCTGAAATGTCAATCTTGTGTCTATAGTCACCCCTCATATCTATATGGTATCAGTAGGATGTACAATTTCACCTCCAATGTCAATAGATCAGCCCACATTTTGCTGGCGACTGAGATACATTAGTTCAGTTTTCAATTTATTCAGATTTAATTTGTTGTTACCAAACCAAGAGTTCAAGGAAACAAATATACGTTATATATAGCGGTTCATATATGTTATCCTGTAATGCTCATTGTTGAAAAACTCAACAGTCCGTGCGGTCGGTAACTTAGAGGCGTAAGGCTAAACAAAATAAGTATATCAATATCAGCACAAAAAGGAGAGCTGCCCCATTTAATCTTGACCTAGTAGGCAATAGCAATTGAGATATATGGACAGATCCACTTTTTGCAACCTTTTGCTAAATTTTATAGCATCGGAAGCTAGAACTAGTGGTAAACTATCGACAAATTCTGGTAATGTGTTCCAAATAAATTTAACTCTGTGGAAGAAGTTACGATGTAGTGCATTTCTATTTGAGTGAGAAATTGATAACCTGAGCGGATAATCACGGGTGCTGTGTTCCATCATATCAAAACAACCAAGACAATTAATAGTGACATCATGAATAATTTTATCACACATTGTAAGGTCGCAACGAAGTCGTCGTAATCCCAATGGGTCTAAGTTAAAACATACTAAATGTTGAGAGTACGACATATAAGATAGCCGGATGTGGGAAATTAACGACGAGTAAAATATCTTTGAACTTTTTCATTTTGGTCTAACTGAACAAGTGTTTGAGGGGACTACATTGATGAGCACTGTTCTAAAATTGGCAGTATAAAACTTTTACATGTTTTAATAAAACTAAGTTTATCACGAGATGAAAAGAAACAAAAACATCTTTATTATGCGGTAGGCCTTAGCGCATATTGTGTTGTAATGTTCTGAAAACTTTAGATGATTTTGCACTATAACGCCGAGGTTGCGTAAGGAAGTAACTGAAAGAGTATCTTCAAAAGTTGAGTAAATAAAAGTGTTGGCTTGTCGTCTTAAATGTATGCAACTATATTTGGATTCTGCGATGTCGAGTTGCCATGCTGCGGCCATGAATTTAATAATTTGTAAGACGTATTATAATTCAAACTGTCCAAAATTATTATCAACTACTTACTGAAAAAATTTTGACCCCATCAGCAAATATCTCACATTTCACATTATTAGGCAAAGATGGATTGTATCATTAATGAAACAAATAAACAACAATGGACCCAAGATACTTGTGGGATACCGGAGTACATAGTGCGAACATTGGAATAGTGGTACCCGAGTCTAACTCGTAGAGTACCGTTGGTCAAAAAAGCGGCTACCTATGTGCGTAGTTTGACTACTATGCCCACAGATAACAGTTTGTGCCAAAGTTTAGGATGCAATACTTTGTCGAAGGCTTTTTCAAAGTTAATGTGGATGTTTTTTCATTATCAGTTGCTAAACACCATTCATAATAAGTTTTTAAAAGCTGAGTGTAGGTAGATTTGCTACGTTTGAAATCATGCTGATGCTGAGTAATAATAAGAGGCCACGTCGAGATGATTGTTTGTAAATCTTGTCACATATTGTACGTTTTATAACTTTAACCACAGGAGTAGTTAGTGGGGCGGTTTTATAGTTTGACGGAAAACTGTTATATATTACCTTTTTTAAAAATAGGAGTAACGTCGGCCGTTTCCCTTATAGAGGCCAGAACACCATACTGAAATGTTTTTAAGACAAATGGGCGGGAAAGTGTCAGGTGAATGACTAGCTTTATTAGCAAATTTATTTAAAGACTTTAAGACTGATGAAATTTCAAAGTCGATAGCATCTGGTAAGCGGGTTGGCAAATATGTTCCAAAAGATTGGGGTATAATTCCGCTGTCTGCTATGACGTGAAAACTGAAGCAAGATCTTATGATTTCACAACGATCGCGGCCATTTGTTACCAGATTACCAACAGCGTGGCAAAGAGCACTAACTCCATGTTTAACATCGCAGCGTATATTAATATATTAAAACATTCACATTGGGAGAAGTTAAAACTTTTTTCTCTTGTCGCTCTTTGTAGCGGAAAATAGCAGTATCACAAAGTTTCGAGTAGCGTTAATATTTTGTGCGACCGCCAGGTCTGGGTTTTATTTTCCACAACTGTTTTTGTGTGCTAGTATTATGTAAAAAGGGTATGAATAGTTACGAGAACTACGCGAGCCGATTTGAGGAATCTAAAGTTCGCGAGCCTCTGCGCACTTTTGTAAGAAGGTAGTCCACCCTTTTTCCGCAGTAAGACATTTCGAGAATATAACGTCCAAATCTAGCTGTAAATATGAATAAATCAGTGAATAATCACAGTTTTTGTAATTATAGTATATCATATGCCCACACGATCCGTAACAAGCGACAATACTAAAATTAATAGAACAATGAACTGAAGTGGAAAAAAGAGTATTAACGATAACATTACGGACGTTTAAAACAGCGGCTAAGACCAAATCAAGAATATTGGCTTCACGGGTAGGAGGTTTGATAAGTCGATCAAGTCTTTGTTCAATCATACTGCTAAGAAAGGAATTATATACAGAAACATTAGGGTATGTAAGTGTAATTCAATCAATATGAAAAAATTGAAATCTCCAACTAAAGTAACTGGATGTGATACATTGCACAGAAAAGTACTGCATTCTACTAAACGACTTTCATATAAATCGCAGCTATAGGGGGTCTACATGCACAAGTGATGCGGTGATTTGAAGGCGAGAGTAAATCTAATGCAACGACTTCGATATTATTGTATGTATTAAATAGCATAACTGGTAAAAATTCCAAGTTTTTCAGAATATAAATAGTAACACCTCAGCTACACCGTTACGATCTTTTCGAACCATTACATAGCTAGGAGCAGTCAATAAAGAACTAGAAGTATCGTCTGTAAGCCACGTTTCTGTAATACATACGACATCAAATTATTACATGACAATGCATTAAAACTTTCAATTTTACCGCAAAGACTGCGGGCATTAATTAACCAACAGTTAATAAAGCCAGGATTACCCAGGTTTTCTCCCGACTTTAGTTTACCGAGTTCTCATCAGTTAATGGTGGCTACCACGATTTGTTAATTTTGCCACCGGAAAGAGAACCATCTGTTTTGTCAAACAATTTGCGAACCGTTTATTGTCAGTGTTTAAGTTTTCTTTGCATTTACGCAAATCACCAAGCTTGTGCCTCCCTTCTGCAATCATGGACCGGCTAATGAAGACGTTTCGGTAATTTTCATTGTTTTTGAGACATCTTGCTTTAAACAGAATCGCTTTGGCCAGACTAAACGCGGGAAACACAATTTTAACAGGCAAAGTTGTTATGCCATACCGCACTCGCCGGATGCTGACGTCCCATGCGAAAGACTTTTGTTGTGGTAGCTGATTTGTCTAGGTTTTGATACAAGGTTAAGGCACCGACGCTGTCATTGCCATATTCTGGTGGCTTAGCGACGACTCAAACCGTCCTGTTCGTTCACATTCTGAAGTTCAGTTTGAATTATTTTGGCTGTAGATGAGATGTTGCCGCTGCACTACCATATGATACAGTCCTACCGGCAACGGTTTGCCGATGTTGTGTTTTTGTGTTGTCCAAACTCAACGCTGTGTTGATAGAGGCTGTGAAACTGTCAAATTTGGCTTCTAAATTAGCCAACCGAACGGATATATTTGAGTCTTCGCCGGTGTGAATTGTATTCGATTCTGTTACGGTGTTTTAATTTTGGATCGTTAACCCATAACGTAGCTAGGAATCATGAGTAACAATGTCAATTTGTATAATTGTGAAAACACATTGCTTTGTAGTTGCAGGGGTCACCTTAGCTTAGTGGGTGGCATAGGATCAAAAATGGTCCAAATTTTGTTTTTATGTTATTTTTAGTTCTAGCTTAGTCTTCGGGAGATTTTGTTACAGAGGAGTTCACCCTTGTTTGGGTATTTTAGTTTTCAGCCTCATCCCCCCGGCTAGTTTTTGTTGTTTGCCCATGACACCAGACTAGTGATTTTGGGCTATTAATAACAATTGTTCTTCACTATTTGCGCAGATCGTATACGATCTTGTGCAGACGCGAGGCACTCATTTTTCCAGTCTCACCATTTCCGCCCAACAAGCTATGAATGTCGGATAAAGCGCTCAAGTAAAGGCGATACCGAGCGATCCCATGTCTTACATACCACTCCAAAAAATCGTTTCCATTCAGGGCCTGGTTCGGCAAGGAAAAAGATTTTGGGAATTCTGGGTCATTTATGCGTAATAAATGTCCGAGCCACCGCAGCTTAGGTTCGTTGATTATACAGTTTTTACTGTCCGCTTAATTCCGAAACGATCACGAAGTGCGACATTTGTTATGTCGTCATGGTACCGAATGTACAAGCAGGTGTGCCAGCAGCGGTGCTCCAAAACGTCGAGTTGACTAATTTCTGCGGCAGTTACGTGCCACGATTCACATCCGTACAGTAATACGCTGCGGATGCAAGCGTTATATACTCTCGCTTTGGTCTTTGTAGAAATGTCCGTGCGTTTCCATAGCTTGAAGTTTAGCTTCTGTTTTGTTTTATTATCGTAATAATAGCAATAATTATTCGAAATAACAATTCCTTTATACTTAATTTGTATATTTATACCTTTCCTTCAAAATTATTTTAGTTTTAAAAGTTGTATAAATGTTGTTTCTTGTTTTAAATCGAAATTTAAGTTGTTCCTTGTTTCAAATTTTAAATTTGAAGTTGCATGTGCTACGAAGTTCAGGGCGCGTAGCAACATAATTGATCAGAATTGACTTAATGTATTGATGGTGATTGCTGGTCGATTGGAATCTGGCTCTGAATTATCCCGCTTTATGGCTTGTATTATTAGAGAGTGATCACACTGCTTAAGTATTGGCTTAGCGATGCCGTTGGTGGCTCACGGTGTAAAATTACGTCGAATGTTAATACGAGTCTGAGCCAAAATCAATCCACGGTGAAACGTTTTATCAAGCACGGTACGATGATATATTTTAACGATTTTATTTGATTCACAATTTAACCTGGACCCTGAGTTTCAGTTCCTTGAGTAGCTTAGTATATGGCGAAGTTCTTTAGATCGGAGGGTGAGTGACAGGGAACGCACCAGTAGGTAAAGCAACTACGTTTCTGTAGATGCGTGAAAGGCACCTGGCTTGAAGGGCGCGTTAGTATGCAACACTTTGGGTATACAAGCTTCGAGCTTATCAATCTTTCATTTATTTCGGGTGAATTGGCTTCTTGCTCTATGGCTGATTGGGCTTAAGTTTATTCGAGTACATACACTGATACACTGCCAGTGCATCTCTTTCGAAGACACGACCACATAGCATGGTAAAGGGCATCTCTTTCGAAGATCCTAAGAATATTAATAGAGTCACTTAAGTAGTAATACCTAAAAATCGCCAATGCTTCTTTTTGGACCGGACTATAGTGTTTTTGCGAAGCGTTCGCCACTGGTCGCTCCGTACCATTTTGTATTCGTTGGAAGAACACTGCTCCAATCCCAACATTTGACGCGTCGAAGAAATCCGCTGCATCTTCGACGGATTGAAATGGGTCAGCACCACCTCCTTCGCCAAAATTTCTTTGGGTGTATCGAAAGCGGACTGCTGTTCCGGCTCCCAATGCCACACGATGTACCATTTGCGTAGTGGATTCAATGGTTCTGTTATTGTCACCAAATTGCGGACGAATTTACCGTAGAATTAAATTTACCCCGAGGATGATTGTAGTGAAGGCAAATCGTGTGGGGCCGGCATTTGATGTACGGCATTCACTCTTGCACCTTTTGAGACACCGGCGCGGATAGCTTCACCCTGAGGTATTCTACTTCGGGCTGAGCAAACAAACATTTGTTCAATCGATAATAAAGTCCGTTATCGTTGAGGCGTTGCAGTAGACCACAAAGATACCGCAAATGGGCGGCAGCGTCTTCGCCATTCACCAACATATCGTCCAAATATACGGCAACTCCTTGGAGCTTGGCGCCTACTGTTCCATGATTTGCTCAAAGTAGCCGGGAGCGGATTTGATCACGAAGGGCAGGCGTTGTTGTAGGACAACCCCTTGATGTGTGCTGAGGGTGAGCCTCTTTTGACTCTCGGATGACAGCTCGATTTGGTTGTACGCGTCGGCCAGATCGATTTTGATGAATCCATAACCACCGCCCAAATTCTGCATCAAGTTTTCTGGAATCGGGATCGGCTGTTGATGATCTCCCAGTTGACTGTCACGGATGATGGATCTTGCTTGACCAGGAAGAACGGGCTTTCGTATTTGGACGGCTGGGGTGCCGTAGCTGTTGAAGCTCGTAGGCTTCCAGACACCCCCTCGTGATTGCTAGGGGAACCGAACGTGGTTTGCGGAAGATTTTGTGGGAGTCGGGCTTGAATTGAACGTCTAGTTGTACAGCCTTGGGGCAACTTAACTCGGCTTCGCACAGATTCGGGAACTCTGTGCACAGCTGTCGACAGGCCTCATGTAGTGCACCGACTTGTGGGAAGATCGGTTGAATGTTCCTCATTTTTTACTGTTGTTGAGATATCCATCATTCCGGCATTAAGGGCCATCGATGGCACTAGCCACGGATCCTAGTGCACGCTCTGAGGAATTCACGACGTTGATCGGCTCTTCATATAGCGTGTTGTTTCTGGATGTCAGGTATGGGTCAGGTGTTTGTCTCCAATCGGGCATTCCTATAGCATGCGATGTAAGTCATCGTTTGGGAGTTGCCTGCCAGGTCATCTGCCTTGCCAATGAGAAATCTACATTGGATATTTCCCACCGCATCTGATTTGCGCGATTATTCACCTTTCTCGATTACTCAGTCCATTTTCTTTCTCCCCCTTGCAGGTGGACCTGATATCAGCTAATGTAGATATTTCCCACCGCATCTGATTTGCGCGATTATTCACCTTTTCTCGATTGCTCAGTCCATTTTCTTTCTCTCCCTTGCAGATTTGCCTGCTATCAGCTAATGTGGATATTTCCCACCGCATCTGATTTGCGCGATTATTCACCTTTCTCGATTACTCAGTCCATTTTCTTTCTCCCCTTTCCGGTGGGCCTTGTTTCCGGTTATGTTAGTTTTTCCCCCCCCCTCTTGATTTCGGGGTTTTTCCCCTTTCTCCGTTTCTCCGTCCCTTTTCTTTTTTCCCCCTTGCAGATTTGCCTGCTATCAGCTAATGTGGATATTTCCCACCGCATCTGATTTGCGCGATTATTCACCTTTCTCGATTACTAAGTCTATTTTCTTCCTCCCCCTTGCATTTGCCTGCTTCCTATGTGGATATTTCCACCGCATATCATACACAATTTTCCTTTTCTCAATTCTCATCTATTTCTTCCTCCCTTCCAGTGGGCCTGCTATCAGCTAATGTGGATATTTCCCACCGCATCTGATTTGCGCGATTATTCACCTTTCTCGATTACTCAGTCCATTTTCTTTCTAACCCTTGCAGGTTGGCCTGATATCAGCTAATGTGGATATTTCCCACCGCATCTGATTTGCGCGATTATTCACCTTTCTCGATTACTCAGTCCATTTTCTTCTCTCCCCTTGCAGATGGACCTGATATCAGCTAATGTGGATATTTCCCACCGCATCTGATTTGCGCGATTATTCACCTTTCTCGATTACTCAGTCCATTTTCTTTCTAAACCATGCAGGTGGGCCTGATATCAGCTAATGTGGATATCTCCCACCGCATCAGATTTGCGCGAATATTTACCTTTCTCGATTACTCAGTCCATTTTCTTCTCCCCCTTGGAGTTGAGCCTTATAATTTCCCACCGCATCTGATTTCCGCGATTATTCACCTTTCTCGATTACTCAGTTTATTTTCTTTCTCCCCTTGCAGGTGATCCTGATATCAGCTAATGTGGATATTTCCCACCGCATCTGATTTCCGCGATCATTCACCTTTCTCGATTACTCAGTCCATTTTCTTTCTCCTCCTTTGCAGGTGGGCCTGATATCAGCTAATGTGGATAATGCCCACCACATCTAGTTTCCGCGGTTATTCACCTTTCTCGATTACTCAGTCCATTTTCTTTGTTCCCCTTGCAGGTGGGCCTGATATTGAGTTAATGTGGATATTTCACACCGCATCTAATTTACGCGATTATTCAACTTTCTCGAAATACTCAGTCCATTTCCTTTCTCCCCTTGCCGGTGGGCCTTAACTTATCAGCTAATGTCAGGACGGCGTGGCGCTTCTGTGCTGTAGTGTTTGACATTTGTGTTGAAGTGTAAGTAACCAATTGGTGCACTCTCTTGTTCCACAGCGGTTCCAGTGTTGGCAAATTTATCGATTCTTCTGTTTTCATCATCAAGCGTAAGCTAGTATCCATTGTTTTATGCCTATTTTCACCTTGCTGCAGTTTATTCAGGTTGACCTACATGGCTTGTTTCTCTTGGTCCTTCATCGAGATTTCTAACCAAGTGACTTGAGATTTTGTTAAAATCTGAACAACATTCTCTTTTTTTCAGAATTTTGGCGGTGAGGATTTGTTCCATGCCTTTCAGCAGCGCAGAGGATTCTGCTGTAAAGGTTGATGTAAATCTACCTGCAGGGTAGCTAAGTTTGGTCTCCTCGCCATTGTCTTCTGTGTTAAATACCTGATCCTGCGTTTTCATCTGCGTTTTGGGCCAATCCATTTGTGTATATTCTGATTGTTGATGGTTTCAGAGTATCTTTGGTGTCTGTTTTGAGTGTTGTACAGCAAGTAAAGTTATTTGGTGACTTACAGAGGGCAATCGATGGGTGCGCCTTCAGAATCTATCTTGGTGAAGTAGATAGGCTTGTTATGAACTTTTTCTTCTTTTGAAATTTTACGCCAGCCATGTACCGACCTGAGGTGTTTGTTTGTTCTGTAGCTGAACTGATTCTGGCAGTCTTGTTGTTTTCTCGTAGCTGGTTACACACCTCACTTTTGTTCTTTCCTTGACTGGTACGAGTCCTGCTTGGATGCTGAAAACGATTTTACGCATGACTACGAGTACGCGAATCCAGCTAAAGGTCAACAAATCATCAATGATAAACCTATTTCACTGTGAACCACCTTATAACGCATAATCAAATCAGAAATAAGTCGGACAACGAGTTTCAAGCGGTTTAATGCTGATATGCGTAAATGAATAATTCATCATTGGCATGTCAATGCGCTGCTGATACCCGCCGTGTATCATGGAATAGCCTTTTTTGTTATTTACAATAAACGTTTTACTTTCGGCTTTGCCTGGGTTGACTTGGATCTTGGTTCGATGTAATAGAGGAATGGGGCAAGAACATTGTTGTTGGAGAATAGATAGCAACGCGTGTCATATCTAAGCAAAGTCTCCACTGGCATATTACTGGTCGCATACACGAGCCTGCAACCTTCGTTGACGAATCCCAGTCCCATAAGTACCGATAGCCGGAATAAGGAAATAAAATGAAATCACAGTAGTATATGGCTGCTTTGAAGTTGCACAGGTTAGTTCGGTCGGTAGAGCTCCTCCTTGCGGCTCCAAAACGGGATGTCGTGGGTTAGAATGTCACCCATGCCAACCTTTCTGTTACTCTTTTTCACAGCTTTATGTGCATTTCACACCCTTTGCTGTATGCGCTTGTAAATGTTAACAGTTAACACAATACACAGCAAAGTTGAGAACTGTCTCTACAACGTTGTGAGGAACTGTCGTTCTTGGTGAGCAAGGGTGTTGTTAAATGTTCGTAGTATCATGAGTTTGTCTTATTTGTAGCGCATCTGTTCAGAAAGTAGAACATAGAGTAATTGTCATTCAGAACCGGAGAAACTAAAAAGTTCAGGGATAGAATATTACGATCGTATGTCTAATAACTCGAGGCGATGGTAAGCAGAGCGAAATTTATTGTGTACTTTGCGGTCAGTGCAAGACGCGTATATTCTCAATGTGGTGCAGATTACGAAAGAATGCATAGTAGCGGAAATATTTGATTCCTGAGGCACGCTATTTCGATCAGTAAATTGTAAAGCAAAATTCCGGAATTATTTTGCTTCCTCAAACTTAAAGTCCCATACCCATACAATACCTTCATGGCGACAATACATTTAGGACAAAGTAACGGTTATTTTAGCACATTTCAAATTCTCAGTGCTTTTATTTCTTCATTCATTGATTCTCCGAACTAATGTAATTTATACCCCCCGTGAAGCACGATATTGGGGCTTTTCCCCATCTTAACTAGGTCGAGTGTAAGGTACTATAAAATGTCAGAGGACGTCAACTATGTATAATGTGACGACTGATTGAAATTGTTTTGAAATTTTTGAAATTGAAAGGGAAAGTTTTAGTATTTTATACCAGACGGAAAATTTTGGTTATTTTTAGCTAAAAGAGAAAAAATTATAATGTTTTTAGCCCATCAGCAATAAAATCGCCAATTTTTAGTCGCATGGGAAAGTACCTGAGGGCTCGAACAGGAGCGAGGTCAAAATTTATTTCGGGCGTGAGGCCCCTCTCATACTTGAAAATCCAGTGTCCATTTAGATTTATAACACTAAGTTTCGCTTCTGTTTAACACTAAGTTTCGCTTCTGTTTAAAATTTACATTACATGTTGAAGCAAAATGAACCCAACCGCAGCCGAATCGCTCCAGTGGTCGAGGAGATATGACCAATTTGGTGTTTGCGAAGATTTCAAGGGCCCATTTGAAACACATTTTGATCCAACCATGGAGCATAGGTGACCTCAGCAACAATGCAATCCATATAGCTTTATCGAGCACACAATGAGTCCAGCTGCAGGCAGATCACACCCCTGGTTATCGCGATATGAGTCTTAATTTGTATTGGTGGGCCCACGTTTGAGGAGAAAGGAGTGGGAGTCCGTTTTTGCATCTAATTAAAGCGCACAAATAGACATTTCAGCCCTTAGAATAAGCTTTCGCGCCATCTGATCTGCCAATCAGAAGTTCAGTAATGCGTGTCAAACCAAAAAACCGCACAAACAGACTCCGTCAGATGTCACAGTCCTGACGAGTAAGAATTCTTCGTGGACATTCAGAATTCAATTATTATGTGTATAAGCTTTAGTGATAATTGCTGCAACAATGATATCTCCCTTTTTAAAAACTAGCATCCGTCAATTGCATCTCAGTAATTTGCATTTTCGACGCAAGAATAATGCAGGTCGTGCGGCTAGACGCTCTTTCATTAACGAACATTTGCGAAGTCATGCCCCGGAAGCGTTTTTGCCTTCAAAGCCACCAGTTTCGTCAGATGTCGCTCTTCTCCGCTGCTCCGATGACGAGTTTATTGACATGAACACTGGCAATCCATATAAAGCAAAGCCAAGGCAATGCGTTTTATGCAAGTAAGTCAAATTATATTCTTATGTAATCTGAGTAATTTAACGCTTATATTAGTGAATAGTAGTAGCATTACTATTTATGTTTGAGCCAATCATGTGCTTGTGGACCATTTTGCATAGGACAACGTTTACACTTAACTAGCAATTTAACAATTAATATACATGTGGCGCATGTATATATCAGTGATTATAACTTCATTACAGAGGTCTTTTGGTATAAACGCTCCCAGGTTTTCGGTTCTTATACAGTGCAATCTATACCAATTGTATTTATTCTCCACCGTACAGTGCCTCCACTGTCTATAAACATTTCCTCCTGATAAAGTCTTTAACTTGTTTAACCTGTGTTGTCCTGTAAGCAATATATTGTCTAATAAGCGATAACTGTGTTTTTGATTTTCTATCCCGCTTCAAACTGCCTGTGTTAATGTATTTACCCATTGATTTAATGTTTTGTTTTCGTTCCACATCATGCGCCGTTCGTTTTAGCGGAGAAAGCAGTTCCGCATTCTCTTAGAGATTCGTACGGATGGTTCGGGTCTCAACAGGGAATTACGAAGACATTGTTTTGCTAGATGGTGCGCTAGTTCTTCTCCTATGCCCTCGTGTCCCGAAACACGGTTTTGGATTTACTGTATTATATAGTCAATCTTTATACTGAATGATAGCCGTTAAACTGTGCCTTAACTGTAATACTATTTATAATATTTTAAAAGATAATATTAATATTTTATAATATTAATACTATATATAATATTTCAAAAGACTAACGTATAATATCATATGAGAAGAATCGTATTTCGTGTCTGCAATGTTTCTAACGAACAGCGACGTTAAATTCTTCTCTTTGGTTGTCGTTAGATGTGGAATGCATCATTGTTAATAATAATTGATACATTCAAAATTTTATCCTGACTACACTCTGTAGCACACTTAAGAAATATTGTGTCAAAAGAAACCCGGCATATGTATCTGTTTTTGCTATAAAGTGATGTTAATTTATAGTATAAGTTGTTTCTGTCAAAATGATAATCAACTGCATTCCCATGGGCTTTCTGCAGTGGACTTGTAATCCAGTCTTTGCATTGAAACTTTCCCAAACAATATATCAACTGTAGTGGCGTCTGGATCATGAATCCTCCTTGGACTCATCTATATATATGTACAGTACCCGCCAAAAATGACTATCGCTAGCTCGCCCCTCACTCGAAATGAATTTGCTCTAAAAAATATAGAATTTATTATAAATTAAACTAGTTTTTAAATATTGAGCGAACCACTCGCTCAAAACGCAACAGTCATTTCTGGCGCGTACTGTATTTATTAATCATATATATCTTATGCCTGTGAGTTTATAAAACATCCAGGTTTCCAGTTCCAACATTAGGGTATTGACAGAAAATATAAAATGCGTAACTACAAATTTTGACAGATTCCCAATAGTGCAGGTATTATAGTATTAAGTTATTATTTAATGTAAAAAAATTTGTGATGCATTCCTTAACCTCGTATAAAACACGATCCGTCGTTCGACAGCTGAGTAAGACGGATCTGAGAGTAAACGTCGATGTCTTACTGAACAAATATTTTCCAAAACTCAGGTTTATAATTGCTTACTAATAAGTTGTTTGGAAACAGTATTGTTATGTACTTTAAGCGCTAGTTACACCACCTGTGCCTGCAAGATTTTAAGTTGCATGGTTATAAGTAAACGTAATTATTATTTGTTACATATTTTTTGTTTTGCAGATACAACGTCAAACTTGACTACAAAAATCCGCGCCTTCTTAGTCAGTTCATATCCAGCTTCACCGGTCGATTGTACGAGAAAACATATCACAAACCTTTGCCAATATCAGCACGTTATTTTGTACGAAACTATTCGATTGTCTCGCATCGCTGGTTATATGCCAGTCTTGCTGAAAGATCCTCGGTACCTGAAAGATCCACAGCTGTTTGACCCGATGAAGCCTGCCAGAGAAAACCCATTTTGACTCCTTGGACGTTTGATCGGCGTGCATTGTCGATTCTCAGCGGCGTGTTCACGTTGTGCTCAATTCGAATTGCATACGGTCTAGTATACTGGACTTTTCACAGTGTATCCGATGTGGTCCGATAGAGCATGTACAACTTTGTAGGATACGAATTATATATGAATTGTTTGAAAAAAGTACGTGCATTTACTAGTTTGGTCGTGTCTGATCGGACAGGATGCAATGTGAACAGAGATAATTTTGAATCGGATGTAGTATGATTACAGCCTTACGTTATTGTATAAATATACTGTCATGCGGAATACATAGTGCAGTATAACTGTATTCTTGACAGTGTTATTAACACATCGCATTGAAAAAATAATTGAATTATTACACTTGAATAATAAAAATACATAATTCGCTGCACGTTTATAAACAAAGATGGTTGTTGCCCAGTATAACGTTTTCAAGTTATGCCAGCGATACGTTATTACTATTGTAATACCTCTTAGACAAAAAATTACATAAATTTTAAGATTAGCGAAACATGTTCTGGATAAAGAAAACTAATTTTAGCGGTTAAAATGAATTAAGATTTTTCGCAATTTATCAAAATATATATACCTACAGCGCGAGCCAGAAGGTATAATTTGTCGGCGCGCAGCGGTCATTTTATGATGCGGACTGTACAATTACCGAATGGAATAAAATGAATTCTCCGTGATTATATTATTGAACAGCTTAGCAATTATATTTCGCGAACGATTTTTGTTGAAAACTTTACTTTGAAATTATTTCTCTCATTTTCTTCATTTTTAATGTCCAAAATACATAAAATTTTTAGCTACTATAATATTCATGTTTACATAGGTCAATGTAAAAACATTTGGTATATGTTAAAGCGGTGAGAGGAGTGGTATCTCAGACTGGATGGGTGTTCCTACACTATTATTCGTCATAGTTTGTTCTTCACTTGGTTTCTTTGAAACGCG
>JASANE010013590.1:0-74123 GCA_030248225.1 Trileptium ribeirensis | reverse complement strand
AGTCGGGCATATTTTACTTGTGGGTATATCTTATTCCTGGTTATGGGCACGTCACATTTTCGCTGGCGCTGGGGATGACGTGGTTTTAGTCGTTGGCATTGCCCATACTAAAAGTGTGCAGGGGGTTGCGTTCAACTGCTTGAATTTATTTTAGCAAGTGCTTAGCAAAAATACTAATATCGTCATTATTAATTTTACTAATACGTCGCACGCTTTACTGCTCTTGGTAAGTGATCCATTAACACTATGCCGCATACAGTCACGCATTTATCACAGCCTACAGGTGATGTGCTAACCGGTGTATGTTTGTACGCGTGTTGTGATTCGCTCGCAAGAAACCGAGCCACAGCTAGTAGATAGCGTAGTGGCTAACGCACAAAGCTGGCACCCAGGTTCAATCCGCCGTTTGCTCAACATTATACGAAATGCATTTTGATTCATACTGGCAATGGTTTTCTAAAAATTTTTATCGCTCGATTAATCTATTTCCAAAGGAACGTTACAATTTAGCATAGCATAATTTTGCAATAATTAACGAAACTAATGATTGATCTAGACTTTCATATTTATATATATTATACATCGAAAAAGTTTATACTGACTCACTGTAAGGTAATTATTACTTAGATATATGTCTAACCAGAATAAGTCGGGTTGAGTGTTGGTTGGATAGTGTCGGGTCGGACCACCAAAAACCTTACCCGATGGTCAGGTTTACTTCGGCTACAAACTACAAACCACGAATCTCCTGCCACACTTTTTGCGAAATGTGTAAAGTAGCTGAAACATTGTATTTATAAACTTTTTATATTGAAAATAATATTTTTGGATGTAGGCAGCTGGTGACCTTATGTAGTGACGGCTTACATACCAAGATTGTCAAAAGTCATTTGTACTGAACTACTCTTCACCTCGTCTAGCGTTAATCGGCTGATACCGCTGAGTGCCCGGACTTTTAAATTTCATTTCGTGCTCAAAAATGCGATTTATAATAATTTGGGTTATATCTATGAAAATGTGGTGTCTACGTCTTAAGCATATGAATTTATATTCATTGGATAATTGTTCACAGTGTCTACTAGTTAATAGTATATATTGGGCTGTTGAAGTTGGGATTGGGGGCTGGCATTTTCAAGTGCCCCCTGGCAAAAACGGAGGCCCCCGTCGTGCTTCCTGCTAAAATTTGGCTCCTCCCGGTTCATCGCCTTTGGCAAAATTTTTTTTGTTTTACTTGGTTTACTTTTTTTACTTCCTATATTAAATTCAGTATGAGCTCAATGCTATACGACAGCTGCGAATACTCTAATTTTGGCAAATTTAGTTAGCAATTTTACTTAATTTTTGTTGCAATCATCATTTTTGCCTTAAACGGGCGGTTGAGTTTAACTAATCCGCCAACGAAGCGTGTTTAGATTTTATGTATTGCTAACCATAAACAAACTGTCGTTATTGTTAATGCACTGAACGCATAAAATCTAAGTATCCATCTTAACTATTCTACAAGAAGCTCTATATCTAAATTTTTTGACATCGAGTTGACAATGCATATAGTCGACTGCCAAATTTGCGACAAAAATTCAAGATTGCGCAGAATGATAATGTGGTGCTCGCTGATAGAGTTTCTAGTTATAAAAATCCATTGCCAATTTTACGTTTAAAAGATCAGATTCATTTTAAGTTGTTCCTTCAAAGTTGATTGTAGGTCCTGCCATTAGTGGATCAGCGGATCAGGAGGAAAGTAATTTTCGAAATCTTTAGTAATCAAAATATTTTTAACGACAAAATATTTTCAAAATTTTCTCCAATTTTGCCAATATCGGTTCCCCCGATTTTTCAATTTTTGAATATTTTGCCAAAGATTTGCGCCCGCATTTCGCGGGGTGGTGTTACAGGGCACAAGGAGTTGGTGGGTGCGGAGCCTCAGGGGGAAGCTACTTCCCGGCGGTGCACGTTGGAGATGTCTCACGAGGAAAGGTCCGAGCTACCCTCTTCCCTCCCCTCCCTCCCCTATGAGCATGTATAAAGAGTATTTCGCGCAATCACACGAGTATATGTGTATATATTGCGGTGCGCTGAATACATCGGTTTCGTTAACTAGAGCCCGGCATGAAAATTTTATATTGCAGAGGTTCGACTGATTTAAGAGCCGAAGAACCTGAACATATATTTTATGTCTTCAGTGTCTTTCAAAGTCATAGTTCTTGCAGCACTTGTTGAACTGGATTGATCTATTTAAGTATTGTCATGTTTTGTGAATGTTTAGTTTCATGTAGTCTTAGCAAAATACAACGTAGTAAAAGTTATGTTATTGTCTTGGCCACATTTCTTACACGATATTTGGCGCCAAATCGGTCAGTTTTGGATTTTCTCACTATGTTTAATCCATCTATTTGTAAAATTACCCTTTAATTGCTGCTTCCGAGCCCGGAAACGGGCCAATAATCTTGACCCATGACCCACGCTGATCCATAGGCTGGTAGCTACGTAGCTCAAAACACATACATCAATTTAGCGATTAGGTATCGATGCCGTGTAAATCTTGTCCTGCTTTGCTCGCGAACAGACGGCTAAATACTATTGATGAAATTGAGCAACAAAACTTAGTGTTCTTGGCTAAGCCAAAGATATGCATCACAACACATTTCAGTGGTAGAGGCCGCCTGGACAGAGAGGAAGATCTTCGAGGAGGTATGTTGCAAACGGGTCACTGAAATGTGACCCGGTGACCCGGTTGGACGTGTGACCCGGTGACCCGGCCCAACAGTTTGTATATGAATTACACTATTTTAAAAAATTCACCGTGGGAAAGTTTGAATTTATTTATGCAAATAACAAAAAATATAAAATCATAAAAAAATTATAAAATATAAAAAATTTTATAAACAAACCAAAATGGCAAAGTGCAAATCGTCGACACCGACGTAGTTACAAAATGCTACGATGCGACCACAAATATATTAACACAACTACTCCGTTTCAGCAATACAAAATGAATTTGCCTGACTAACAATACCGGGTCAATACCGGGTCAGAGGTAGTGACCCGGTGACACGGTCGATGGTGTGACTCGGTGACCCGGTCCAAAATGGCCACCGGGTCGACCCGGTGACCCGGTACGCACTTGCATCGCTGATACACTTACACACGACATGTCGTATGTAACCGTGTTACACACGACATGTCGTATATAACACTGTTACATACGACATGTCGTATATAACATTGTTACATACGACATGTTGTATGTAACACTGTTACATACGACATGTCGTATGTAACACTGTTACATACGACATGTCGTATATAACATTGTTACATACGACATGTTGTATGTAACAAAAATTTTCGAGTAGATGGGCGCATTATTCTGTGAATCAGCAATTAAAACACCCACAAATTATATAAAATTCGTTAAAAATTTGTATTAAAATTCCAAAATTTCCTTCAAAATAGCTTTTTCTCTCCAAGAAAAGCTTTTTGGCAGGGTTTCTGATATGATTGTAACTCTTTTCTCTTTTCTTTTGGTAAAATGCCCCCTGGCAAAATCTGGCGCCCCTGGTTCCGAATCAGGAGGGCGCCGGTTCATGCCCCCTGGCAAAATTTTCAACGAATGGGGAGCCAAGATATAACACAAAATATAAAAGTAAGAATTTGTTGTCGGGCACCTGTTCTTATATATTGTAGAAATTAAATTCTGTAAACTGTCAGTGATTGGACAGGTTTGGATAAAATTTTCAGAGCAACATATTCATTGTTCCGCGATGTTTGATCACTGACCTACCTCGCTCGATTATATGCATTGTTCTCCCTTGCATTAAAAGTACATTTTGCTAATTATAGTGAAATTTTCGTTTTAGCGGCATTACTGGAACGTTTGGACGACAGTCAGCAAGATGTTCGAGGTGAAGCATTTTGTCGTGTTATCGAAATTGCCAAAGATTCGATAAATTCTGTTCCGCAACCGCTATTGGATGCGGCAAGTATTTGGCTGGCGGACAAACAAGTATGTACGGTTTTAGTGACTAGATGACTAGAAATTGCATCAAAGTACCGAAAACACTTTTCCATAACCGCCGTGCGGCGTGTGTACTTATTAGGTGGTATATAATTGCATAACTGGACCTCTATTTTCAATGTAGTAATCTTCGCACAGATACGATACTCCAGGATACCAATTTCTTCAACAGATTTAGCCGCATCTGTTCATGTCGTATGTCTCACTATTGATTTATCTAACATTTTTCTTTTTCATGTGCTAATGTTGCTGCCACAATATATCATTACGTGATAGCATTACAGTTTAAAGTAGCAACACTCTTTATATTGCTGTAGTGTTAACGATAATATTGGCGTATTTTACAAAACACACTTGTTGGGTTTGAAATAGTAATCTGTTTGCTAATAAACCGTGCTGCGACCTTTTTTAGATGGACAAAGTTTAGGTTCAGCTTTGCACAATTGTTTAAGCATGCTTATAATAATAATAATAGGGCGTTATAATGCTTCTACGCAAATTGATGAAGGATATTAAGCAGTAGAATGTAAATACAGATGTCCGTTATTCTAGACTCGGGTTTGTAATATACTTTTCTTGTAATTTCACTGCAAACATTACGATGACTTGATGTAAATGTGTTCAATGAAGTTTAAACTGTTTCAGTAGAAGTATAATGTTTAAAATCATGCATTTTGCTGTAATCACTTTAATTTTTTCGGTTTAGCGGCAAGTTTTATGTTTCGGCAATCATATATTATATTTGCTGTTTTTCAGAGACCAATTCCAGAAGAAGCGCTAGAGGACTTGGCAGAACTGTACAGCAATGTGACGCTGAATACCTTCTCAACGGACGCGCATTACAAGTTAATCCAGCACATTCCGAGCAGGATTTTGCACACCTATTATTCTAGAAAGCTGGATATTAGGTGATTTTATAAAAATAAGTTGCTAAATTTATGCGTTATTTTGTGGTATGTGTCACAAGGCACTGAATAATTATACAGTACTATATTTTACTAATTACAAAATTGTTCGCGATTTTATATCACCGGTAAACATAGGACGAGACAAAAGATTTTGTTTTTCCATTCTGCATACTTATTAAGCCTGGCCAACTCATGGTAGTGCAGCGAGCGGCATAATTGCGTGCGGGCGACCTTTATTGCCACATATATTTTAATGGAATACCTGATTGTTTCAAGCAGCTTCGAAACCCTTTGTAACAGTAGCTTTAACAATTTATAGCAT
Organism: Trileptium ribeirensis; assembly: GCA_030248225.1. Lineage (NCBI taxonomy): Eukaryota > Metazoa > Nematoda > Enoplea > Enoplida > Thoracostomopsidae > Trileptium > Trileptium ribeirensis. The sequence goes on along the minus strand of JASANE010013590.1, from coordinate 68,878 downwards.
TGGACTGAAACCACGAAATAATATTGTTTAAGGGGTGAGAGCTCCAGGAAATAGATACAGTGCTAATCCAAAAAGAAACATTGGTAACACATAATTTTGAGTGAATCATTCCATCACATCTAAAATCTTTATAGCAACCAAATAATGCTTATTAAGTATTATCTGAAAAACGTAATACATAAAGGGCTAAAATGTATTTTTTGAGACATTTTTGTGCTTATCTCAGCTTATCCATGAGTCTGACGAAATTTGTTGGCTAGCACAATTATTGTAGATATCGCTCAGGCAAACACAAAAGAGATTACCCGTTTTTGATATGACTGAAAATTCTACTTCGGCTACAAAAAATGGACATTAAATTCGTATACCATTATTCGTAGAGCGGGTGCATGGTAAAGCCCAAATGGCGCTATTGGCTTTTATATGCAAAAGACTCCATGAGAATATTTTCATTCTTTTCTGAGATATATAGAAAACTGCCCCGCGGAACTAACAATTATCATTGCACACAAAAATTAATGTTTACTTGCATCGAACGCTGCGCAGTAATTTGGTGCAATTACAAAGCTGTTTCAGGAACTGTCGTTCATTAATGTAGTCACCGAAGATTGTGCTACCTATCGTATTTAAAATTCTGCAACTTATCACCGGATCGACGCATTTCTTAAGCATTTACAATGACCACCTATAACCACCGCACATTGACCACCTATAACCACCGCACATTATCCATTTGCAAATATTTGGTCAAGCTATGTTGTTAAAACAAATCTCAGTTTCATATAGTTAGGCTTTTTAATTTGTATGTGCTTAGAAATTATCTCTTGTTCTTTGATAAGACTACCTTGGGATCAAGCTTTACGGAATGAATAACAATATCAAAAGTGGTGTCTAAAACAAGGCGTAATTTTTGAGCATTTCATCGACAGTTTATATTTCCCGAAAACATGTAAATTGATATTCGGCCGTTGCGGTATATGGAATTAACAGAATGAAATATATTGCTTGGTAAATATTCTTAGCTTTTGCGCGAAATGTCAAATCAGGATCACTCACCAGCATTAGTGAATGGCACGTTTAGCAGTGCGAGGAACCCTTTCGCTTTATCTTATAACTTTCGTTCAGCACATATTATTATAGTTGACGGTACTGTGTGAAATACGCCGCCGCTATTAATAAAATTATGCTCATCAAATGTAGCTCAACTAAAATTATGAGGTTTGATGCATGCAAAACAGATGTAAGTTCGTCATGTTTGCAGTAATATTTTCAGATTGAAATGCGAGAAGCTGCTTCAAACTTACCTTATCCCACACAGCTTTAACGCGGCGCAGCGAATGGGACTGCTTCAATCATTGTGCTTGTTGTGTGATAAATTAGCGTCAAAGTAAGTTATGTCGCCTTAACGAGCATGCCATTTAAGGTGTGAAGTGAAAGTTTTGCAATATTTAAGTTTCTCATTTAAAGTTGGGCAGATGCGCCAAGTTGCCTGGTTTGAATAAGTTCTCTATTATATATATCGCCTGCAGAAGTTTCGTGCTTGGACAATGTTTTACAGCTGTCAGACTTTGTTATATTTATGGTTTCTGTCTGAGTGTACATGGTCTTTATGAACCCATTATATGGTACTTATCAGTGAACATATCAGTCTATGAGCCAAAGTTTAAAATATACCCTCCGAAAAGTGAAATTATGAAAATCTGATAAAGTAGGAGTCTTGTTAGGATTTAAAGATAATACTCTAAGGTTATTTAACTCATTAAACATGTTTTTGGATCATTAGATTGACTACACTAAAATTCTACAAATTTAAATGTTTGATGCCATGTATAACATTTTGTGTAAAAGAATTGTGTTGCCGGAGTTCTTGACATATAGCTTGTAAATTTTCTAGTGGAATATAGCGGAATAAAACCCGTTTATCTAGCAGCGTTGTTTCAGCCATATTTATTAAGATATGTAAAAATCATCCAATAACATTTATGTACCGTAAAACTACGGGATCAACTCGGATATAGCAATGTATGAATGTGTTACAAGTTTTAATATCAGTTCTCCGCTGAAGCGCAGTGGGTTTATAAATTCTTTGAATTTTATACCGCAATGCCAAAGATAATGGTAAGAAAACTAGTTTGTCTTATAACTTTGTTATTTAAATAAAACGATTACTATTTCAGGGCATTATCTGAAATAGTCCGACAGCAGATCAAGTAAGTAAAACTATGCATTTGCAATCTTTGTAGATTTGTAATTTATATAACTTTATCATTAAGCTCTATTTTACTTTTTTAATATTCAATTGGAATATCAAAACTTATTTAACACTTATACAAACTCTATGCTTTTATACTAGTGATGGAAGACGGTTATAAATGTTAGGATGTCATGAGCAGCAGTTATAATCGGTCATCACCGTATTTCTGTCTTCAGTGAAGCGTATACTGTGCCATTTCTTACTAATAAATTATCATATTCTGTACATTAAAGTAAATGAATTTAATGCATTTTTATTTACTATATTCTCTAGCAATGGACATTTTGTTTTGCTAGCAAGTATGAATTTGACCTCTTAACGTTAAGTTGATTAAAATTCTGGTAAGATGGAATACACATTTAGAATCAAATGTTTAAAAATTAAACTTTATTAATTTTACTGGACAATAAACTTAGTCACGCCTATATTAATTGGTCACTAAACAATGTTTATGTTAAATTATGCCATTTTGATATATTTTGTAGTATTTCACAATAAATATTCCTAAATATATTTCAGAATGCGAAACGATCTTAAAGCCTTAATTCCACGTCATAGAACTGCCGCAGCTGATAAGCAAAACGTTGTTGCGCACGCAAAAAAATTGTCATGTAAGATATTGACATATTTTATGCTTCGGGGATGTGTGTATAGCGCAGATATCCTAATACTTGTGCGAAAATGTTTTAATGCTACGCCAATTATTTTGACATCGTTCAATAATATATGTTACTCAATATATTCTCCAACTAAGGTCAAGGTGCGTTAGCATGCTTTAGTGAGATTTTATAATCGTTTCTTCAACTTTTACCATTTCAATCAAGTTGTGTTGTTATGCTCCAGATCAGTCGATCCCGTACTTTCTGGTTTTTAGCGTTCATATATAAAACGTGCAGTGGCAAGCATTTCTAAAAATCATCCAAACGGCATACCAAGAAATTTTTTACACTAATTGGCGCAATTTTTATGGATATTGAATGTGCAGCGGTTTCTTAAAATGATACTACACTATTTTAAGCCTTGATGTACGGTTTTTATAGCAATAATTATTTTATTGGCATATGTGATGTAGGGATTTTGTGGGACTGCTGCAAGAACACTTTCGAATTTATTTACAAATTAATATTCTAAAACTCAGATTAAGAAGGATAAGTGTAAGCTAAAGAGTATTTTAAAAATAGATCCACAGGCTTTTCGGGAAACAACAGTATGATGTAATATGAACAATTGTATTACCACAATGTTTTCGTGGGCGCAGGATCGGCAATTACGTAGTTTATTACTAACGACGGTCGCGGAATGGTCCATAGCTGCTTTCGACATAGATCGATTGCCACGTTAACTCTACTGTCATCTTTATTAGCGAGTTTCTGTCATTTGAATTTTCACAAATATGTAGCGGGTTGTTGCATATAATCTTAACTAATAATACGTAGCCATATTATTGAGCCATATTATTTTTCTATGATCACATTATATTAGCCAAAGCTATTATATATTATTATATACTGATCACATTATATATTATCTATTATATACGTATTATAATTATTAGTGTAGTTTCAATGGATCAATCAATACCGGCCCAATAAATTTGCTTAGGTAGCGACACTGTACTGCTAGTTACACGCGTGGTCTAATTTCGTTTATGGGAAATATTGTGCTGGAACTGCGATAAGATGTGCGTGTGGACATGTTAAAACTTAGCTGATTTTAATTTCTTTTCTCGACGGAAATTGAGTCGTAAAATTATAATTTGAAATCTAATTGAATTAATAAAAACATTTTAATTTATATTCCAAAAATATCAACTGAAAAATACTGATTTGAAATATATTATCGCATTATATTAAATAATCCATGTTTGAAACGTGCTATACTCTGCCTTTTTAGACTGGCTGCATTTTTGCTTTAGGTTATCACTACAATTCAATCGAAGCATACCAACATTTAACAACATTCGCCGCATTTTTGACGAAATCCGCCTCTATATCAAGATTAATGAACATGCTTTATTCCAGTTTTTTTGTTGGCGGCTGGAACGATCGCTACATCGTTAGTGAACTTCAAATAAACGTAGTAATTTTGTATCTAGATGCATACAAAGCGTTTCTTTCTGGGAATTTACATTTATTGTAGTGTTGTTGAACCTGTGGTGGCGTTTTCTTTAACGATTGACTTGTTATTTCTTTGAAAAACACAATGAATGGCAACGTTTCAAATATATTTACAGTGCTTGCTGATTTTTGGTATACTAAATAGTAGTCGACGGAGGAAATATCGAACGAGTAGCTGGTTTTTTAAAAACGTAGTCGATGGAACACCTGTAGTTTTGACAGCTGGGTTGAATATCACTACATTGTACGTACTGAACATGATACATTTATTTTGATTATAGAAATGTCAATTCACCTTTTCCATATGTTGATCTGCAATATGGTTTCTGACAAATAGTGGCTTCTAACCACCTCACGGCATACCGATAGTCTTTGCAGGGCTTCGTACCTCAAAATTTGTATATGTAACTTAAAAGATGTGAGAACATTTGCGGAATTCTGTATTTGGTCATTTATAGTACTTGTAACGATCCATCTAGTGTAGGCGGCCTAAATTTTCGTTTTTTCGCACATAGCTTATCAAATAGGCTATTTTTGGCAAAAAGTATATAAGAAAATGAAATAGAGCACTTCAGTGATATCTAGCGCCCAGGGAGTAACCGGAATTTCGGTTCCGGTTTCGGCGAAAATCGTGTTTCGGTCGCGGTTCCGGCAAAGGGCAAAAACCATACCGGAACCGGAATTCCGGTTTAAAAATTTTGTTTGAAATTTTCCACGTTTTTTGCTTCATCCTGTAATCCAAACTTATATAATATATATTATACAATGATCAAGCTTCAACACAACCAAGCAAAAGAAAAGATTAACTAACCAATTTGCCGTGTGAAACGTAAGTAGGGCACATAATTAGAGCAGGAATTTTTCATAACCTACAGGAGTTTGTTAAATCAAAGCCAGGTCGATGCTTGTAGTAGCTATTTTACATATCCAGAAGTCTGTGGGATACGTTTGAATTAAACCGGTCCAACTCGGTAACAGAGTATGGCTTACGCAGAAGTACTTAGGGAATGCTTGGCTAACATAAATTGCGTCAAGCACCCGCCAGTGCGCTTGTAAACTTGGTAAATCAGTCTAAATTGAAGTAAACTAACGTTATCTGCAACGCAGCTAGAAACTGCTTTCTTGGCAAAGGACTGTATTTATTGAAACTGTGCGAGCAGCATCACAGTGTGTCTCATTTATAGCATTCTGATTAGAAAGTTATCATCATTATGATCTAACTGACGGGCACTGTTTGCCAACGCTAGCCCAAACAGTGTCTCTGACCACTGATCAGAAAATTACCTTCTATCTATTATTTTCTCTTAGGATCATATAAACCAATAATTTTAAGTTTCCTACAGAAGAACATGCAACAAACGTATGTTTAGTAAAGGGAGGCGACTGGAGACAGAGCGAAAGTGTGTATTCTACGCTCCAAGCTTTGTAAGCACATTCGATTTGACGCAGTATACGCAATGGTGTATAGTGGAAGACATTTTTGCTCTGAATGTCCAAAAACCGACATATTTGATCGATAAATAAACATTATTAGCTTACTCAGTCTCTTTAAAGTTTCAGAAAGGCAATAATACCATCTCAATACATTAAGTTTAATGTAAAAGTTATTTTTAATGCATTTTAAATCCACTATACCTTCATTTCTTCCATCATCTGTTTTACTATATATAAATTTCGAAAACCAGGTTCCGGATCCGGTTTAAATGGACGGTTCCGGTTGCTGGTTCCGGCTCCGGTATATTTAGGTTCCGGCTCCGGTATATTTAGGTTCCGGTTATTCTCTGCTAGCGCCATTTAGTAGCTTTGTATTAGGAGGATAGAGTATATGAAATTAAGTTGTATATACATGGCTCGCTGAAAAGCAGCTTTCATCAGTACACTCTAACGTTTTAACTAAGTACTAATTGACCAATATTTTAACGAATATACTAAGTATGTAATTTTTTTCAAAAGAACAGTATTTACAACGCAATTATATTGTTATATTGGGTACAGTTAATAACATTATAAACATTGTTTCATGATGGATTTGTTGATTCCATTGTAATTTGAACTTCAGGAAGATATTGTATGTGCGTTGGAGAAAGAGTGCCCGCAAAACATCGAGCTGCTTTCGACGATCAGAATTTATCTCGAACGAACATCACGGCTGCTAGTTGATGAACTATCATTGCCAATCCTGATACGCCTTATCGCTACCGGGATCCAGAAAAAGCGGCTGCAGACTGCATACGGCAATCTTGACGCCTACGATTCAGTCAGTGCTCTCGGTCTGTTTGGAAGCTTAAAAAGAATAATGACGTTCCTTCAGGTATGTAGAGTATACATCTTAAAACATTACGTTACGTATCTAAAAAGTAATGTACGCGGTTCGATGATGTACTTTAAATATACTTTAATTTGTTTATTCCGCCTGTAAACTGCGAAATATGCCTTTTAAAATTATCTCTACTAAATTCACGACAATGTTTACAGATTTTTTAATAGCCTGATCGAGTGTAACTCTATGAGCTGAGAAATTTTGAGCACAGTTCGCTCTTTAGTTTCGCAGGTTGGTAAATTTGCGGTTACAGTTAGTTGGATTATTAATGTAATCATGTAGAAATTTCTTGTCTTAATCTTATATTAACAAAACAACGGTAGGTAGACATATTCCGCAATTTATAAATATAGACTTCAAGAAAATTATAAGTTTAAGAAAAATTTTACGATATAGGGCTTCAGTTGTTACCGGATTAGCTGCTTTCCACGTAAGTATTATTGCATTCATCGTGGTCAGATATCATAAAAATCTATGGATCAATATAGCACCAACATACAACTACTTAAAAAATGTAAATGTTTCGAATTTCGGTACCGAGATATAGCATTTGTAGTATCCTGCAATAGTATCATAGTTAGTTTATATAGTATAATTATATAAATATATTATATATATATATATATAATATATATATATGTATATGTAGATATTATATATATACATATATATATATATAATAGTTCAGATTCACCGAAAAAAGACAGTTCCTTCCTGAATTTCTTTCAGATACACGGCGACTTCAGCTGTATATGATGTAGCAATATTTAGACTGTCGGAGCTTTAGGTATAGTCGGCCTGTTTTCCAGCGTTGTTGGATATATCATATGCTCAATTATTGTACACATGATACATTTACGCTTAACATTAGATGTATCATGCTACATGGTTACTCTATCGTATAATAAACATATAACATTTTTCCTGAAACTTTTGTAATTGCGAAGTTTTAATATTTTAGGTCTTTTCGTTGTGCCAGCTGCCTGGTTTCTACCGAGATGACGTGATCGAAAGGCTTCTGGATTTAATAAACCAGCCAAGTAGCTGTGCCTATTCGTTTATAAGTAAGTAGTCTTATAAAATTGAACGAATATATTTGAAAAGTTATTTAAAATAGCTCGGTATCTCTTAGACTTTGCCTTAGCAGTGCATTTGCTTCCTTATTCATGCAGTTACAGGCTTGACATTGTCACGAATTTATTCTACTAAAATATTTTTGTGTATTACACCATAACCTGGAAATTATGATTACAGCGTAGCGCGGTGATCGGACTTCGCTTTAATAGATTTGCCAACAAAAACCCTGCTTATGTGAATCAATTAAGGTATTTCACTAAAGCCGCCGAGTTTACGGTGATGGTGAGAGTAGCCCTCATTGAATATGGTTTTAGGAGAGTTGAAGGCCCAGGCGCGCAATGACAGCATATGAGTTGCTCCATTTATCCATCATGGTGAGTGTTGCTTGTTTCAGGGAGCAGTTGAACATATGTTGAATTGTATGCGGAACAATTCCGCAGGCTAGACAGTCTTCTGTGATCGTTGGGTCAATTCTGCTCATGTACCAATTCAGGAATCTGTTATAGCCTGTCTTGAATTGCGCGAGGATTTATTTGTCGGAACGTGGCAAGGTCTCTCCAATTCTTTGTGACTGGGGGTGAGTAGTATGCGAACGCCACGTCCTGTTTATACCCGGTAATATCGTCTTTGACTGGAGAACGGTAAACCTGGCGTACACCCGATTTTAGCAGATGAACGTACATGGGTGTTCCGGTAAATAAACTTTCGAATAACCTCATGCTCTTCTCGATAATACCAGTATTCATCCGAGCTAGTGTTATTAGCCGGGCACTGAGATGATGGACGGGTGTTGCGGGTGGTAGTAGGAATACGCAAACTGTCTAGCCAAAAGGCGGTAGTGCTTGTTCACAGGGGCTGTCGAGCGCTTCTGTGCTGGTCTTTGATTGCGGACATAGTGTGACAACGCGTAGTTATATGAAGAACGGCATGTTAAAATGTTTCAGACCGTGTCGGTGTAAGCGATATGTTTTCATTTGGGCAACAGCGTGTAAGGATAAATCGGCCTATGGTTTTGAACGTTTGGAACAGCGTTAAGTTTTGCAGTCGCAGCTTGTAGCTGCTAGGACCTTGATGACCGCATTTAGTTTTTCCCTGTGATTCGCCGAAACTATTTTTCTGTGCGGTGCAATGCACAAGATTGTATCCAATGTGAAATCCAGCAGTTTTAGTGAACATCAGTCTTTCCGTTAAGGTGGACTTTTGGTTGGTTCTTTGCTTATACTGTTTGCGGTTTCAATAACAATATGGTTGCGTTGCTCAAGAATACTTGCAGATGCATGGATTGAAAGAAGGTGGAGACCTGCTGCAGGGAGTTGTGCAGAGGTTGTCTATGTTGGTTGAAGTTGGGACCGCTGGACGTCGTTAGCGTAGTGGATTACTTGACAAAATCTAGAGGCACTGGTAGTTGTAAAATGTAGATTAAAGAGGCTAGGCGATTGGACGCCACCTCACACTACGTCATAATGTGATTGCGTTTGATACCATGTTTTTATACTACACGGATGCTTTTGCGGGTTACGATTCTTGCAACGCTTTGTGGCTTTCATAATTTACATTAATTTCTAAAGAATGCCGGGCATTTCCCATTACTGCACCCAAAGCATGTGGCTGCTTTTATTGGGCATGTGACCCACAACGATTGGCAAATGTATATCGTATACTGCTCTATTAGTCAAAGTCAGTCAACATCTATATTGTGTGACAAAAGAAAACACCATGTCAGAATTTAATAGGTCTGCAAGCTCAGAGTATCTTGTTGGTCATGTAATGTAGCAAACTTTTGAAACTTCAAATATTTTGGATGCAATAAACTATATAACATGCTAACTTCAGAAGTACAAATTCCAACAAAGGCATTGTTTATTGTAACACGTCTTTTCTTACAACAAATCTTTCCAACTTACTCAATGTATATCGATTATGTTAGGATACATATATTCCCAGGTTTATAATTCTGCGGGTTATATAAGCCGTTGTGAAACCGCAATGCCAATATGCAAAATGAAAAAAATTATGTTCTCACGTAGATGCCGCCTAACAGGTCAAATACAATAATTTTTGGGAATTGTAATAAAACCATATAGAAATATCTACAAAAATCAAGCAGATTTCAGGGCATTCTTCGAAGAATCTAAAATAAACTATAAAATAAAACTAAACTACTTAAAATTTGTTTCATTCTTGTTTTTCAGGAGATTATGGCATCCAGATCATTTGCAATATTGGAGAGCATGTGGCTGGTTTTGCGGAACAAAGGACGCTGAAGTTAGTTTTTGGTTCTTATTGCAGTACCCTTTTTCGCATGAATTTTTTGACATCTGCATTATATCAGCGTGTAATTAAAACTTAAGCTATGTTTTATTCTAGCTAACTCTAGAAAATTTCTGGCTGGCTTTTAAAGTATCAATGCTATACTGGTGCAATGAATTTTTTAGTTTTTACAGCATAGTATGGTTTGTTTACTAGTTTACTAACATACAAAACTCATATTATGCGCTACCACAATATAATGCAGGTATCCACTTCACACAGCGACGCTCAACACCGAGACTCTTGCTTCAGTTGCTAAAACAACGCTGTAGCAGGTACATTGTATACAGCTACAAAACGCGAGCAGCAAGTTATGAATTAATTCCTGTCCCGTCAGTTACCCAATAAAATAACTGTAGCAGTGATGTGAATGAGTAATCTACCAACTGACGATATGGCCATGTTATTCCGCATTGCTGTCTGGGTACAGCTGGACTGTACGTTACAGCTTCCAGTTACAGCCTAGCAGCAAATGTTTTATTTTCTACGTTTTCGTACAATGAAGATTTATGCCGGACGCTTATGCTACGGCCACTAGTCACAAGCATAACGCGCTGTTCATGTTTCAGCCGTATTGGGATCTACGCTACACCTATGCGTAGCTAGTTCGTGAACGCATCCTATTGCGATCGCAGCCTATAGCCGCGTTAAGATTTTAGCAATAGTAATTTTGATTTAGCGTTGCTGCATGGTACTAAAATTAGTTTATAAAATTGTAATGATTTAAACAATTTTAAATTATGTTCCACCTGTTAATGATACATGTCTCCACAGTAATAAAACCAAGCTACTGGTTTTTAATGCGTAAAATATTGATAGTGTATTATCTGATTATTTCGCGAATTGACGGCGAAGAGAGCATTTAATGGTAACCACATTGGTAGCTAAATACTATGAAATGGTGTGAGGCATTAACACTTTCTTTGATTTTATATATAGTGTGGTTTTTATTGTACATTTTAGTGTCAGCTTCTACTAGTGCTACTTCTGCCAAAAACATGCAAATTTTTCATAATACAGAATTGCCAAAATTCTAGGTAATATTCATATTTTATGCCTGATGTGCGTAACTTTTGGGTTCTAGCATATTGACATCGACACTAAAAGATACCGCCACAAACGAATCTTATCGACTAGCGAAACAAGCAGTGTTATGTGCCACCAAAGTATTCGGCAGCGATTTAACGCGGAAGAACGACATTTTTACGAGCTTATTTAAGGTATAGTTCTCAGTCAAATAACTTTTATATTGAGTGTTTTTACTTTAGAATTTCGAAATCTGTAACTGGACATTAATGTGCTAAAAGTCGATTCAGTTTAATAAATACTTTGTCGTGATTGTGACTTGCCTTACCTGACTTCCCAAAGATCTTAAACGGACTGACATAACCCAGCTGTTCGGACGTAAAGTTTACTTATGCATAAAACCATTTCCATCAAGCTCCACAGATAACCAAATATTTAGTATGCAGAAAAAACTGGACAGGACATCTTAGCTATTAACATTAAAATAGAAAAAGCTGACTACATGCGACAAAGCCACTATTTCTCTGACGCGCCGGTGTAAACACATATATAAATGTGAAAAAATTTGTAGAAACAAAAATCAGGAACATTAACTTTATAAGCTATTCTTTTTAAAATTATTAAAGCCCAACATGAACAGGATCAGTAAGTTGTGCAACCCTCGCACTGCAGCGTATTTTACTACGTCATTTAGTATTTATATTATATAAACCGACTTCTGGTCTCACCTCTCTGTTTGTCTGAATGTTTGCTCCACTTTGCAAAGTGACCATATATACACATCGTAGGTGCAGGTGGTAAATCCTACGTAATCGTCGGATCCCTAATGCCAGTGCTACCCGAAAAGGGGCGATAAAGGTCCGCGAAAAATTTTACCAATATGAGCTACTTACCATATACATTTTCCCTATATGTAGTATTTGTTCAGGCTGCTGTTCGATAAAATTATTATTTTCCAAAAATACATTTGCAGAAACCAACAGCATGTCGTAACCTCATGTTTTACATCCCCTAAGTAGACGAACCATGGACACTTATGATATATGTGTATGTGTCGGAAACGCCGTAGTCTTTTTACTGATGCTTCCATTTCATAATGTAAAAATTGTCTTTATGACATGCTAGCTGTTAAATGTTTGTGTAAAGGAATTTACGAATCACGCATCTCCCAGTTTTCTCAGTTCCAGCTACACTGCGTAAGCTACTCTTGTCGCAGAAGCGCCATTAATTTCATGCCTCAGTGTAACTTTACAAAAACAAACTATTCTCATTGTATGCATTTGTACAACTACATTTTACACGGAGAGCTATTACATATTTTTGGTTTATGATGGGCGCGAAATTCATGATATCGGAGCTACTTCCCAAACACTATTTTGACAAGCCAGTATAAAAATAACTAAGTTTCCCATTTGCACTGGGCCTTTGTTTGCTAACAGTGAAACACAACAACTTTTCATTATTTGATGTCATTTTTATTTCCTATGCGTTATAGTCTAGTTTACTAAAACTAAAGTAAGATCAGTGTGTCTCCACATATTTGTTTATTTCGCATTTTCACATTTTTTTTTCAGAAATGCGCGTACCGGGATGTGCAAGATTTCGATGCAGCAGACTGGGCGATACTCGGTATGATTGCCTTGCACAGTCCTACGCTGTATCATGAAGAAATGCGCAGGCTTGCCGCTACAGCGTTTGCACATTTCACTGACCTGGTTAGTTTTTTGTAGTTGCTTGTTTTGGTTTCGAAAATGTCGCTTGTTGGTTTAAATCTGAAGGATACTAACCACGTTTGTTGATACATCAGTGTGATAGTTTGGCAATGTTGTAATAGTAATGTTTTCTTTACCCTCTTTTATATTTATAAAATCCCATAATGCGCGACTAAACTTAAAATGACCCCGCCAACCATGCTATTTTGTATTTTTAGATAAAATTTGTTACGGAACGCTTTTTGGTTAATTTAAATTCACGTAAAACTGTTCGCGAACACAGCGCTCGAGATTTAAATCTAACAATTTTGTGTTCGCGAAAATTGAAGTAAAATTACCCAAATGTTTGAGAACGAAAATTAGCCGATTTGATTTTGGACGTCAATTTTGCATTAAATATGTTCGTGAACACTGTATAATCCAAATTTAAATGATAATACATTAGGGAACTGAATTTCTGCAAACTGAAATCGCCAAAATTATGTTCGAACACAAGATCTAATTTCTGCCACTTGATTTGATTATGCCAATTTTCGGTTAGCGAAAAACCGAGTTAAATTAGGTCGTTTTTCGATATCGGTAATGACAGAATAGGATGGTTGGCGGGGTCACTACAAGTTTACTCACACATAATCTCTTTTAGCTCCCAAGCACAAAAATGGCAATGGCTTGCAGCCGAGTACGGCGTATAACCGATAAGCATTAAAGTTAATGTTGCGAATTATAGAAGTTCTAGTGGTTTCGCGTACTTTGTGGATTTGATTTGCAAATTTAATTTTTCATGGAAAAAACTATAAACAATTGCTTATCGGCATACAAATTTCCTATCTGTTACTTGCGGGATCTGTCCTCAAGAAACATCTATTCGAGCTCAACAAATGATGTATGACGTTTCTGTCTGGATTTCAAAAATTTTGTACAACAGCGATAGCTCCTTGTGTATTCTTAAGTATGGTGCATATATATAGCAACTAATTACAGCCGCGATCTTATTGAGTATATTGAACACGATTTGGTTTGTACGGCATTACCGCTCTATAATTAAAATATTTTGAGAAATATAATATAGTTAGACTTATTAATACATTACTGCTTATTTTCGTATTCCAGGAAGCGCTACCTCATAAGGCTGCTGATATCGATAACGACGACACGCTGCTGGAAAAAAATGCTTTATCCGATCTGCTTCGTAAAAAGGTAATTTGAAAAATGCTACCTTAATGATTGCGATTTCGTAAACATGACTGTAGCCAATCTTTGCCTTTTTTTGACTGAAATACTACCACACCAAATATTCACCAAATAAGTGGTTCCATCATTACATGTTGACAGGGTCGAAATTTAAATTGAAAAACACTTCTGTAAACCCAAGCTTCAGCACTATAACTTGTCCCGAAAATAAATTTTAGATAGAATCTTGGCTGAGCTGCGGATTCCGTCAAAGCGGCAAATGAAAGTGGATATTGTAGATATTTTCGGCATCATGGGGGTCTCGATCCGAAAAATCGCCATAGCCCAACTGTAAACCAGACAAGCGGGATTTATCAAATGTTACCGGCTTACAAGTTAACTCCAAGTAAGCCGGGCTAAATTCGTAATTTGAACAGGAAATGGAAGTTTGTGGTATATGATTTTGGATATTTAGATTTATGAATTTTTAGGAAAATACACAACGTAAAAAGTGTTATTTTTTAAATCTATCAAATCTCCGTATTTTCATGATATAAGATACTTTTTGCTCAAACTACGACATACGCCTCAAAATATTTCACGGCATTTTAAAATATTTGCTGGTACATAATATATTTTAACACAAAGTAGAGAAATCCTTTAACATATGCGGCTGTTCTGATACAATTTAATGCAATAAAACGCATTGCATTAACTTGGTTCGTTCCGTAGCATACATTTGGCGGTGTCATTTTTGCTCGCGTTTTGTGGAGCATTAAGGATGAAAGCAACGGCGTCTTCATAGCTCACTGCTTACTGAGCGCAACTCGAACGCAAACCGTTCGGGTCAAGCAACATTTACTTCAACGATGGTGGAAATGCGAATTAATTCATAACTCAATAAGCTACGCCTACCAAAATAGGGCCAGTATGTTCAAAAACACGTCAGATCATGAACACATTTAACAACATGTCACTTGACACTGCAGGTTTTTATTTAAACTACTATTCTAAATTACAACCCGCAATACTAAAGGTCGATTTCAGAAAATAGTTGGTATATTAATACGCTGAAAACAAAAAGTTTAAAACTATCAAAAGAGCTTACAATTGAGGACAAAATAAATGCAAATCTTTCGCGATTATTGGCGGACGGTTTGCGAAAATTTAACATCGGTTCAAATGTCGCGATTTTTCCGCGAAAAATTTCCTTTTATTTCTATCGTAACTGTAGGTCCGAAAAATGGCAAATTTCTAAGGGTTTTTCGGTTATAACTGATTCAGACAAAAAATTCACAGTTTTGGCTCGCTCCACTATCTTTTTTAGCTGTCACTATAGCGCAGGCTGTGGTAGAATAAAACGTTTCTGAAAAACACGATAAATAATTCCCTAGATCAGTCTGGCTTAAACTAGGTGCGGGCACATTGTTTAGTTTCTATCGTTCCTAGATCAAGGGCTGCTAAGCTATAGCTACCTTAGCATTTTTATCTTCTTGCGTCGCGTACGCTCACTTAACATCCATTAATCTATCAGCGTCGGCATGCCTGATTAGTTTGGCTTTAGCATTGCTTGAGTTAATGGCCAAGCCGCCGCGATTGCTTCAAATAAACACTCTAAATATTAAGGGCTCATTCTGAAAACTGTGACAGATTTATCCAAGTGTAACTACTTTCCCACTGCCCGAGGTACAACTATGTTTACCTTAGAAAACTCGCCCAACGTTTGTTAAAAGGTAACCCTACCGCTGGTAGACCGATACATATATTGGTGGCTCCTTACTTTCCCCACTTACCAAATCGAAGCTTATTTTAACACCGAACTCGCTTCTTGATATAAATATTCTCAACGTTAGGGTGGTGTCATGCTACCATATACCCACAAGCCACAATGTGATGGTAAACCATAAAATGTTAGGACATCCGTAAAACTGACGATCTATACTGTTGTGTAAATGAAGTATATTGGATTTTTAACTAATCTGTAACCTTAGGCGATCAAATCAAGCTGTCGTCTCCATGGCCGAAGGGAAATGGACTCATATTTATCTAAAGGCAAAATATTAGATATAAACATGAAAAAACAGACAAAAACATCTACCTAGAAAGTTACATGAAAACACACCTTTAAAAATCGGCATTCTCGAATTAAAGGTTTGTCGCTCGTCACCAGTAAAGTTTTGCACCTGGCCTCGGAACGCAATGTTATATTATCCGGATTATCCCGACGTCGCGCATAATATCCTTATATGATGTATCTTGGTATCCTTTAATTAATGAAGAGCCTGACAAGCAAAATTACGCCAACTGATGGACTATGGCTAATGTAATTATACCAATGTTTAATTCATAATTTCAGCTTTACATCATGAAATTCGTCGTTCGTTATTGCTTGGGTGATCGCCAGGACACGGATATGGCCAAAGCAATAATGAAGCTGCTACTCAAGATCATCGATAATCACGGCGAGCAGCTGCTGAGCACAGACCTCAGGTAATACGAAGTGATTTTATGCACTGCCACAGTTGAAATCATAAATAACATGCTCGTTCTAAAACTCATAGCGATCAATTTTACCGTCAAGATGTGTTTGTAGTATGTTGTAAATGAAACATTAAGTAGCACATTAACGAACGGTGTGTTCTTACCCGTACGGTGTTACGTGCTCTTACTAATTTACTCGCCGTAATACATGTCGTGATTTTCAGAAACGACTTCATCGCTGTGTGCTAGCCTAGTAATTATTTTAGGTATAACAGTTTATATATGAAACATTCAAAAAAATATTGCCTTAGTGAATGCCAACGGTAAATGATTAGCAAGGACTACATAGAAATAAACCGTATGTGTTTCATATGAAACACGTTTACACTTGACTAACGCGGATCTTTAAGTATGCTGTTGTTGCATTACAATTGCAACCTATATAAATTTGGGTAAAGTCATTATTACAGTTTTAGTATTGCTTTAAGCTATGAACGTTGCATTTGTTCATTTTTCCAAAATTAAATGTATTTTTTATTGGTAAGGAAAGAATTGTCCAACCTGGGGCGCTAATATATGGCTCATATCGATGAATTTTTGTGTGCATAATGAATACTTCTGGATTGTTCCAATTAGGCAAATTCGGCCTAAGCTAAATGGATTACCGGTATAGGTCTCTAGTATTAGTTCAAAATACAATAGGTTTTCGTCGTTTCTAGACAACTATACCGATTTCATACAAATATTTTATTCAGAAATATCATCACATTGTTCTCAAATTGTTAGCTTTCGACAAAAATAGAACTGCGTTACTTTTCTTACAATACTCAATCTCACACTCACCTTTATTTTTAAGATGGGACTTCTTGTTATCTGTTTTTCTCGACAGTTCGTAGAGTTTTAAATAGGTTATTCCTTTTTCAGCCCTGGCGAATTGGCGGCGTTGCGAGTGAATGCCGGGTCGTATTTGTTGGATCTCGTCTCGGTGCCCGAATTTACGCGGCTTATGACGATACAAACATTCCAAAAGCTCGCGTATCTAATCCTGGTATGTATTGTTGCTTATTTTTCAATGCACGTTAAACATTTTTGTCTTAAGTGGGTCAAATCACTTCTCCCAAAAGATGTTTTCAGAGAAAATTGGACGAAAATTTAGCAAGCTTGGGGAAAATGATTTTCTAACGCCAGCAGGATAAGCATAAACAGCGTTCGAAGAGGTAGCCAATGAGGTTTCGTTTTGGCGTCATGACCAAACCACGTTAACCTCTAGTCTGCTAGTCTAAAATATAGATGGTATTCGTAGCGTGCACGTGTTCTTCAAATATCATTCTATACAGCATCATATGCATCACCGTATCACAGGCTTTGGACGATTCTGATTATATTTGACCTGCCAGATCTCGGCGATATAAGATATCTGACTGAGTATTTCATTGTCAAAACGTTATGGTTGAGATATAGATGGAATAGAAATTGATTTTAAAGTCTTTACTTATTAACCTATCGATCATTTTGGACTAAAACTGGACTGTTCTTTTGCGAAACAATACTATTTATTTTGTTTCCGGCCCTGCGTCTTAAAACGTAAATTAATTGGAACAGTTTTACATTAAACACGTATAACAGTACGGTAATGCTGAAACTACTGAAAATGTTCTATCAAAACCGATCGGGTTTAAATTTTCGTGTTTTAAAACTAGTTTTCTAAAACGTGAACAAAAATCAGTTTTATTTAGTTAATTTCAATCGAGCTTGGCTCAAATATATTAGGTTCCATAATGTTTGGTTCGATTCGGCTATTGGTGGACTAAGAGGATTTGTATTGTTCTTTATATGTGATCCAAAAATGAAATGTAAATATGATATACGACTCATACAAAATATTTACTATGTTTCGCGAGTGAAATTTTAAATATTTTATAACTGTCTGTGCTGCCCATCCTGAAAAAAACGTTGTTGGCGCCAAATTAACTTGGATCAAACTCATTAGGTATAACCGATTTAAAATGAATTTTGCTTGAGTAAGTTTTTTTAAATGTCATGTTTTAAAATGATAAAATTGGATCTTGATGTAAATAACATATAACACACTAAATCAAAACTAATTTCTACCATGTCTGTGGGCACATCTTGTAGTAGGTCCCGTAAACAAACATAACCTAGCCACTGGAGAATTCAATTCCATACAACACTCTATATACTATTGTATATTCGTTGCGAATTTCAGGACAACTGCCATCCTGTCCGAGTCGTATTTGCCTCAAAACTGAACAAACGACTCGCAAGTGTTCGACTCCCCATCGAATACATGGCGTGTTTCCCGCTGACAGCCATGTTGGGGCATACGTCGACTGCGGCGACCAGTCCGGACAACATCGAAGCATTTCGCCGCCAGGTCCAGGATTATATGGAGAAGAACGTGCTGATACGCCAGCAGTACCGGAACAACAACGTGGTGGAACAAAGTATGTGGTTTTTCTCGATTTGAATTCATTTTTCTTGTGTTTTGCATGCATTTCGGACACTGATAATCGCAACAGTATTGTGCTTAAGCTACTGTAGGTGTGTTCGTAGAGAGGATAACACATAACTCTAGGATAGATGCAAAGTCTAAATTTTTATTCCACTGCAAATATTGCTAGAATATAATGTTCAAGGTTTATTGCTTGTGTAATGTGGCAGAATGCATATAATCGGGGTTTCTCGAATTTTACATGAACTAATCGAAGTAGATCGAATTTACTTAAACCGAAGTAGATTTGGGTCAGCTTATCTGGACATCATTTTCAGTTCCGTAGATTCAGAAGTACGGATTATACAATTCTGTAAATACCATCAGATGTATTGTACATAGAATACTGCAAACTGCTGGGCTCTCCATTCATTGAAAATTTTGCGAGGGGGCATGGACCAGGCCCCCCGGTTCCGAACCGGGGGGCGCCCGATTTTTCCAGGGGCATTTTTCCAACAGAAAACGTTAAAAATCGTGTCAGAAACACTGCCAACATTGTTTATGGAGAGAAAAGCGATTTTAAAGCAAATTTTTGCGAAATTTTTGGCTTCAGAACGGAATTTTAGTACAAATTTTGATCAAATTTTATGTACTTTGGACCGATTGAAACAAAAAATTTTCGAAGACGCGGTGAACCGGGGGAGCCCAAAATTTTGCCAGGGGCATGAGCCGGGGGCACCTGTTCTGAACCAGGGGAACCGAAAATTGCCAGGGTCCCACCACCCCATCCCCCAATTTGGAAAGCCCAGAACTGGATTCCATTGGTTCCATGATTGGTCGACGCATATAAATTGAGTAATCTCGTTTTAGTCACGGATGACTTTTATACATTTAAATTAGGTCGCTTTACATAGAAACAAGTGCTAGTAGCAAACGATTTAGCGAAACAGTCCGAAACAGCGAAAGTTATGTCTACGAGTTTTAATTCGGGCATACTCTAACTGATTGTAACTTCTACTGTTACTGTAGCGCAGCACACAGAGTAGGTCACGTTCATGCATTATTGCTGAAATATTCTTTAATATTAGTATCTAGGTTTTAACTTACATTAACCTCAGATCACACATCCAGGGCATTCACTGATTGCTGTTGCTGCTGTGAATAATCTGTAAATAAGAGTAATTTGACCGGAATTTCTATATGCCTACTTTATTCGTAATTATTGAGATATAGATGTAGCAACAAAGGTTTTTAAATAACGATCAGATTGTGTTGTTTGGTGTAAAAATGTGATACGATGTCACTACTTATTAGTTGTAAATGTTAGAAATAACATTTCCTGCCTCACGAAAATATTTGAGAACCGAATTTAACAGTTTCACGAATAGTGACGATTTTGGTGTAGCATCGTTAAGCAATACTTTGTATATTGAAGTGAATGTTCAAAAAGCAACGCTCAACGAGCTTACCGTGGTGTTCTTTTGGTGAATTGAAATGTAGCTATGTTACTTTTACTGGAAAATAAAACTGCTTCGCATAGGGAAACTTATGGCCGATTCAAAATATTGTGCTAATTAATAAAACATTTTTATCATAATCAGCTGTAAAGGAAATTTCCAATAATCGTGTACACTGTGAATTATAAACGAATATATACTTCTTTATGATATATGTTCGTTATTGACTAAGAATAGATTTTTCGTCATTGCTAAAATTGATATTTTCAGGTAAGCTCGACCAGTACACAGGCGAGCTCACCATATACTACATCATCCACCTGCTGGCGCACCATCCTACATTCAGCACGCACCGGGACATCGAAATGCTGCGCTGCTTGGCACAGTAAGTATATATTTTTTCATATACAAAAGCCGATTGTCGGTTTTAAGACGCATAATAAATCGTAATGTTTATTGCCACAAGGAAATGACCCATTGTGACTACAGATCTTATTTGTTGTTGTGTTTCTATTGCAAACGATAACCCTGAGGGGCGGTACGTCATAACGTTACAAAACCCCGACTTAGTTTTAGGCTTAGTGTATGTCTGATATAAGGGCCTCAGCTTAGGCTGAGACTAAGGCTTAGGCTTAGTATATCGAGAACGGCATGGCCTGCATTGTATTTCCTCCCCTCAAGGTTACTTTGGCCATAACTTTATTCTTGAGTGTGTATGGGGTGTCAGTTTTTTTCAATTAAAAGTAACTTGGTTATCAGTTGGTTTCGCAATGGCGCACCAAACCCAGCAAGGGAAGTTGATAGACTTCTCAGTAGTGATTGCTTGTAAGGTACGAAAGCACACTTATATTTTGCTTGCAAACTTTTATTTGGTCTGGTAACGTTAATTTTATATATATACTTCTTTTGCAAATTTCATTTTAAAAATCACTTGAACGCGCCTTAAGTATTCATATTGCGCGAAAGGGTATTGGGATATTGTGTCAACAGTCGGATTATGTGTGGTCAGTATTTCGGCAAGTTTCCATTAATAAAGGCAGCAATAATTTGTAAAGTTTCAGCCAGTAAGAATGGTGAGGACCCAAATGAGATCGCAGTGAAACATCTTTATTTGAATCAAGGAAGGCCCTGTACATCGGTGGAAATAGCTTAAAACAAAATTCTAAGCAGTCCTCGCTTTTACGTCGAAAATTTCGAATTTCAATTAGAAGAATTTATTTTATTATTTCGTAGTGGAGCACGAAATTGCGATAGACCTATGGTCAGTGAAGACGTCGCGTTTAATGGGAGAGGTTGCATTATGACCAAATAACGTTGTTATTTGTAAACAATCGCCACACCCATGTCAATATTTTATTCAGTGCTATTTCATGAGATAACACCCAAGAATTCTTCGATTTGAGCGAATGTTTATCCAAGACTACTCAAAATAATACAATCGTAAGATAAGGTATCGTAAGATAAGATTGCCGATTGTGCTTAAATTCCTGCAATGGTGCTATAACTTATTTACAGCATTATACGGTGTGTTTCAATAACAAATTATTATAACCATTCTAATGGATACATATTTGTATTTAAACCGCGGTACGGTACGTCAACCATGCACATTTTAAAATTAGTTGTACTTTTAGATGCATGGAATTTGCTATGCGGCCGTTTGCGACAAACACAGCGTCGTTGCAGATGATTCGTTCGATAATCGACGATATCAGGCAAACGTACGACGCTGTGACACAGCATGGCGATGAAGTGGTGATGGTAAGCTTAAATAAAATGGCAATAAGTCTTGTAATTAACGTGGGTAATTGTCTACTTTTAAGCATGTTTGTCCTTTAAAGCACCCTCCCAGCATGTCGATGTGGGGGATTATCCCCAATCAGCCGTACCCGTCGCATAGGAAATTTTAGCAAAGATATACAAAAATAAAGTTAAAATTGGCAAATAATGAGGAAAATTCGGAAAAATTCATCGGAAATTGGGGAAAATTTTATAAAACTTTGGGAAAATATCAAAATTTGGAAAAAATTTGAGTTCATAAAAATTACAAAAATTTACTCTTCCCCCGATGGTGATCTACACCTATGGTTCAAGCATATTTCGCGGTTACACTACTGCAAATGACAAATGCGTATTGGGCTTGTGTAACATTTCTAATTTTACATATTGTAATTTGCTACTTCGCGCAAATAGTTGCTCGCACAGGCAGGGAAAATGGAGAGTGAGAGGCTAATCTGCACTTAGTAAATGTTGTAAGGTTGAGATTACTGACCATTTTAATCCCATTTGAGTATTTTGATGCCAAAATTTAGTTCCGTGACCGTCAATCAGGTTTAATAGCTAATATGGGGTTAAAACAAAAAATATTCCTAGTGGCTTAAATACTACTGTAATACTATCGTTAACCCACACACAAGAAACATCGTTGGTAGAAATTTGAAAATTTCTTTTTGATGTATTTTATATTTTGACTGGGCTCGAAAATGGCTTCTGTTATAGAAATGCATAAGCTAAAATTTTTAGATCTTGGTGAGACGACTCTGCAGGATAACCACTTATAACCCATGATTCTGGTAAGCGTTATAACCTAAAATAACTGGGGTGTTCCCAAATGGTCAAAATCAAAAAGCCTTCACTTTGTGTAGGGTTTGTTAAAATTTGGATAATAAATTATTGGAACAGCGCAAAACCAAAGCTAGCTGAAGGCCATTATTTATGGTTTAAAAGCTGCGAAAATTTATCAGTATGGTCAAAAGTAATGCTATCAACAGGCGCACAAATTTGTACTATTTCAGAAAGGATTCGTAGAGGACTAAAATACGTTCTGCTGTTTTTGTTAAAAACTTAGGATTGTGATCTCATATGGTTAGTACAAACTAGCTATGTCATTGATTTCTGTGTTAGCCAAACTGTGCGTCATACACTTACCTAGTGAATTTTTATTTGTACTGCTCACCCAGTTACGTTCCGTCAGACACAAAGTATATTTTCATCGCATTACTAATTTATGCTGAGTTTTATGTTATCTCGGTGGTCGTACAGTGGCGCTTTAAATCAGGTCAAAAAACTGAGATGAGAAACCAAAACAAGTTTTACTAAACGGTTGGACCCTTAATAGTTGCGCGTAAATTGATTTTAGTACAAGAAATTATCTTAGATACACTACACATTTAATAACTCATAAAGGTCATTCTCAGGGGTGTAAACCTTAACAGCCACGTTGTGGCAAGGACATTGTAATATTCGGATTTTTAACCTTTAGCTACGCAACGATTTTTAAAAGGGTTTCACCAACATGTCTTCTTTTTAGTTATGTCCATGTCCAAATTTTCACAATACAAACTGGTGTTGCACGATTTTTGCACAAAATTAAAACGGTCTAAATTTTACAAAAACCTTACTGTTCTACAATCAGACATGTTCAATATACTTTTATTTCATGTACGTAGAATTTAATTTCAGAAGCGGTGGGCTCTGTGCAGAGTGGCGCTGGCTGTAATGGAGCGGCAGTGTGGCGGCGATATCGCGGCAGTGGTATGTGATTCATCTATTGCTTGAATATCGTTTATTCATGTATCTCCCAACAAAACCGAACTAAGAAGGGGAAACCTTAGAATATGTACACAAATATAATAATAGAGTACACACCAGTATAATCCATACGTGGGCCCATGTGTTATAGTGGTCTTTGATTTAGGTTGTTATTGTATCCAACTGATGTCGGGGTTTATCCGATTTAAATTGAACGAAACTGGGATCCTTTGATAAAATCTTATTTTCCGCGCCCCTATTCGATTTAAAACAACATCCTATCAGATTTGGGTCGTTTTGACTTCGAACCCTTTGCATTAAATTCGCCAAATCTGATCTAGCCGACAGCACATGATGTCTTTTCACAACAAGTGATACCCTCGAATTAGACGATGTGATATAATGCTAGATGCTACGTCGTGGACGTTGGGTTTATAACGTCAGGACATTGTTCGCAACTGTTATTTAAAAGACATGTACATCGAAATATTTAAGTGGAAAGAATAGTGCGAGAAGGTTATTTATTGATAGAAACTCTGAATCATTAATTAAGAACGAATGGGGATGTTCGTGTTAGCGAGGTTCTGCGCTTTTATGTGTGGTAGTGGATTAGATCCGAATGGTTTCACTAGAATGTTGTCTTTGACGTTAAACATAGTTATTAACAGAGGGTTCATTTAAAGTTGTAACATCAAAGTAAAATCAGTAATTTTAGAATATTTGTAGTGAGCTATGCAGTTTAGGTTTATGTAAGTACAGGAAATGTGCTTTGTTTTGCTTATTGCAATGCCTATAATAGCTGGGCTCTGCAGTACCTCTTTGTTTGCCCTAATAACCTCGAAGTCTTTGATGGATATTTCATAATATAAAATATGAAAGCTATAATGCTAAAAATACTTGGGAAATTGGTTGGCAGTAAACTACTATAGGTGGCAGTGTATCGTAAATCAAGTTTATTTTTTCACGTCACTAGTCGTTTGTTTCGACTTTAGTTTTATCGAATCGCAATCGCCACGGTGAATTCTCTAAACCAAATTGTTTGAGCATGTCTGGAAGTTAATGTGCTATGCTAATGTCTTCAGACATGCGTTTATTGCATCGGCTACATCGTTAATGCATCGGCTTAGTCTTAAGCAGCTTATAATCGGCTTTCTCTCTCGATCAATTTTTAACACAATTATCTATTACTTCGCCATCATAGAAATGATTACATAAAATTGCTTTTTAAATAAAAGCGCTTAAACACTATAAATCGGAGTGGCACAAACTGCTATCCCATATCAGCTAATGTATTTATGCTTCACTAAAGCTTTCAAAAACGATAGGCATAGTCTGAGTGTTGTTCACTGGACGTCTAGGTGACTAGTTTAGCGCATTGCCAATAGGCCTAATGTTCATGCAGGCTTGATTTGCAGCGTGGTTTACTTGTTTACATGCGATACGCCTGAACTTCGTAAAACTACAGATGTTTTGTTCTATTCCTATAAAAACAACTGACCTTGCTGAAAACTTTAAAGTTTATTCAACAGCTAGATAGCAGCAACATTATAATTAATGGTTGTTAATACTTAGAGTAAACCCAATGGTTACTAAAGCTTTTATATACAATATAAAATGACTCCTCGTGATTGGAAATTAGCTTTGCACCAGGTCATGTAATTGCATTTATTTTTGTTGTCATGACTATGACATGCATATTTTTTGTTGCATATGTAGTGCGGGCTTCTCCAAACTACCAAAATTATACCTGCTAGTTTCTAGACCGAAATCGAAAATACCTGAGTGGATTCCCTCAGTTCAACTGAGTTCAATGTCAGAAAACATCAAAAATCTGCAATTTAGCAACTGATTGCAATTGAACATACATATAATAAGGAACTTTTAGGGATATTTAGCTCCATTGGGGATTTAGGCAAAATGTGTAAAAATTCACATTATTCCATCGGAGAAAAATTAGATAATTTTCAGTTAGTCAGGAAAATACCTGGGAGACTTGGGAGGATGAACTGGTTTGGGTGTAATTTACGTGGGGACATGAACTGGAGAGTATCAAAAATCTGTTTCCTCATTTGGAGAAGCCATTTGTGTTTGCCTGCTGAAAGCTGCACCCATAAATAAACTGCACTTAAGCCATGATTTTGTTATGAATAGTTGAAATACCTGGTGTAAATTGATAAAGTAAAAGATATTTATCATCAGATTTGTTAGTACGTCACCTCAAAATGCCTAGTGGTACTATGACCAAGCTTAGGGATACGCCGAAATCTTAGGTTTTTCTATCTTCCTAGGGTACCCAGTACCTTGGAAAACTAGGGAATATAAGCAATTTTACTGAAACCCTATAGTTAGCTCTATATTTATATATAAACTTGTTTTAGCAACATCCATCCGCCGCAACCATCCGACGGCCATCTGCTGCTTCGCCGGTTTTCGCACTGCAGGTCAGCGATTCGGAAAGCCCGCAACACGCTCCTGTCATTCCATCAGCGGAGTCGTGCATGCGGAGCGCTGCCGATGCTAGTTCGCAGCGACCGGTGAGGCAGCCGTGGCGTGGACGCCGATCGCCCATGAAGCCGCCGCCCGAAGGAGCCAGCACCTGCCGATACTGCGGGGCGGCCCATAACCTCAAAGGCGAGGTCTTCCGCGACATCAGGCGGCACGAACAGCGATGCCACGACAAGCCGCCGTCGCGGGGATCGGAGCGGATAGCAGCGAAGCAAATGGCTGCGAAGCGCAAAGCAGCCGATACAGCTGCCGAAGCTGCAAGCAGCGCTGCTTCAAAAGCTGCTCGACGCCAGCAATAACAACATCACGGGTTATGGGGTCAGCTCCAACGGAGTAGAAGGTCAGCGGCAAATTACATCTAGCCGCTGTCACTACTCAGAGCTGACCTCACCGCCAAAAACCGCAGCATCACCAACAACGGCCGCAGCAACGTATTCACAACAACATCAATTGCAGCGCAGCATAAAAGACGAGATCTGATGCGCAACGTCGATCGTTTTGGATATTCTTCAGGTAACCGTTTTGATATTTTGTGAAATTGGACATTTGTACATGTATTTAATAGTCTTTGATTTTACAACAGGTTGCAGTCAAACTATAACTACATCACAGTTTGGTAAAACCCCTAGATGTTTTGTATTCCTTGATTCTGTTCCATTTTCTAACTCCGTCATTGGGCGTCTATTACTGCAAAAAACGATTTTCCTGTTGACTTTTTAAATGGTCTGTGCAATATTTTACTGGTAAAGTTCGTTTGGCTAAACTCTAGCTTAAAAATCTAATAACAATGATTGTATAAAAATATAACCGAGATTCCGCTGATTCTTAGATGCTGTAGATTGCCTCAAAATATCTGAGTAACGCACCTAATCGGATCCCGTCAAGCCATGCATCTTCTGTTTAATCATGTTTTGTAGAAAATGCTGAACACGCTTTACTTAAATAAGAACTTTTTTGTTTTACACTTTAATAACTAAAAATATAGAGGGTATAAGCGCCAATTCAAAATAGGATATTAAAAATCGGCTTCCGCGCTCAGTCGCGCCGATCGAGTGGGATGATAGCTTCATGAATCAGGACGTTAACTTGGGGCGCGCAGCGTTTTGGGGTCTTAAAAATTGACTTCCGTGCTCAATCGCGCCGATCGAGTGGGATGATAGCTTAATGAATCAGGACGTGAACTTGGGGCGCGCAGCCTTTTGGGTCTTAAAAATGGATTTCCGCGCTCAGTCGTACTGGTCCAGTGCCATGATAGCTTCGCGCAGTGTTTTGGCACATTAAAAACACCTTTTGCGCTCAGTCACGTTGGTTGAGTAGGATGTTTTGTGACACTATATTCAAAAGCCAGTCTGAATTTGTTTTCCATTACAGGTTGAATGCCGCATTTTTCCGCCAAAGTGTGGCACGCAACACGAAGAATATACCCACAGCGACGGCGCGTGGCATTCACTCAACGAGGTTTGTTAAACATAATGTTACGACTTTGCGATGATCCGACATTTCAGACGGACCGAGCATAGCAAACAGTTTCCTTGATTAGTCGAAGACAGTGCAAAATATCATTTTTTGTATGTGTCAGGAATAACTCGTCCCTGTGTTGATGGATTTTCACAAATTTTTTTTTATTTTCATGCACAATACAGTCCAGGCCAAAAATATGTGCAGTCGGAAACAATCTAAATCATAATGGATGAGAATTTCGTTGAATCGCGATCGACCGAAATTTCGTTTAATCAAAAATAATCGAAATTTTTTTAGTTTACAATTTAGTCAATTACGGTAAGACCGACATCAAGCAAAATTTCGATAATTTAAGACCGATCGAAATCGATCGAAATTTAAATTTTGATTGATTATCTTGTACTTATTTCGGGCCCCGACTGTTATTCCGCAAAACCGGCACGAATTGATACATTGTGATGTCACGTGGTGCTCGACAGTTTAAGCTATCCTCAAGGCGTCTAGAATCTTCTCACCGAGAGCTGCAATTCGTTGTATTGCATTGTTGTTAGAATAAATGTTTTCGAGCATTTTACAAGATTGTATACTGGCTGGGAAGATGTCACTAATTTTTCATCATTGGATATGGCTATGCATTTGCATACATATTCTGAACTACGGTTGTGATCATAGTGGACTAAATTAGATAAAACTCCCAAGCTTTGTATTAAATCCACTGCTTGGCAGAAAAAGATAATACAGTATGATATTTCATACCCAGGTATAGTTAAATATGTGTGCCTTTTACCACTTTTGGCTATGTCAAAGCTAAAGGTGTAATGCCGTCGGTTTAAACGAATTTCTGCATTTGTTGTCTTTTAACTGTTAATGGTTTTTATTACATATGAAATGTCTTTTTAGCATTTTAATAAAAAAATAATAGCTGTTGTAATGCTACCGATTTTGCAAAATATTTTACAAGTCTACCAAGTGTAAATGCTTTAAAGCAAAAGCACGGAAGTTGTGGAAAATACTGTTAGAATATTTTTCCATGCAAATATATCTAAACAAGATTTAAGAACAAAAGAACAACTGTAGGGATTCAGCAAAATCTATTTGGACAGTGATATTTCAATGTTCGAACTCGAACAAAAATCGAAAAAATGTTTATCTACCCCCGGACAAGTATCGAATAAAGTTGGAACAACTCTGAAATAAATTTAAAAGTTCGCTTAGAGAGTGTGGAAAATTCGAACAAAGTTGAAAATAATTTTCGTACTCATCGCTTGGGAGGATAAACCAACAACTGTTGTGGCATTGATCGATTTTCCGAGTTTCAGGCAGGTCGACCTTATCGCCAATCAGTGCAGCACGCTAATGAAGGCCATTCATCGACATCGAGCTCCGTGGAGTGAGTTGCTCAAAGCGACTGTGACACGATATCGCTCACTGCACGATTGCTCTGATGAGCTGTCACTGAACGACTTCAACACGTCGCTCGAATCAGTTCCAGCAGAAAATGTAGGTTCCATGACTATGCCGTTTTGCAACAAACGAACATCGACAGTCAGTCGAACAAAATTTGTAAATCCTCGAATAGTTCTGGAGCAAATTTATATAAAATTATTATAAATTTAAAACATCATCTCATTCATTCGTAAAATGAAATTGTTAGAGCGAGGATCGAATGAACGACACTCGTGTACTGTAGTTTACTTCCGGAGAGATTTGTCCGTCACAGTTTGTCAGCGTCCACAGCTGAACCCTAGGACGCCGACACAGACTTCCTTCAGATTTCTTTTAGCGATCGCCACAATTATTATTTTTACGAGGAGTTTTCTCTTTTCTGTTGTGGCTTGAAGGTGCCGCTACCATTTACATCGAGTAGTGGGCGGCTTAGTGAGTCGTCGACGGGATAAGTGAAACCCAGGTTTTGTAGGTATGCGTGAATAACAATGATTAGTGTATAAAAAATTTTTTGTAAGAATACAAAGCGCGTTCGACCCAATAGGCTAGTCTGTACAGCGAAATATTAACCCTATTTAACATTTTGTCAAACCATATCATTTCTACCATATTCCCCTACATATATTAATGCTAGGTGTTGCCGAACGCCTTCTAAATTGTATCTTACCAAAATCTATAAGTAAAACTGTTACAACTTGTCCAACTACGAATTATTGTTTGCGTATTTTGGAGAGGCTAACAATATTTTGAGGCTTGCAATTTTAAGTATGTTTTTGTTGTATTATATGTGAAATAACAAACGGCATCCATAAAACTGGAACCGAACATATTGTTTTCTCATTGACAAAAATCATCGTAAACGTAAAGGCTTTAATAAATAAAATTGTGCGATTAGGCGCAATATTAATATTTGGTGTTGAGTAAACATTTTAATATATTAAAATTAATTATGATATATTGATTATAATATATTATCATAATTAATATAATAATATTATATAAATCATAATTTAATTACATTAATTTAAGTCAAATTTAGTATATTATTTGAGGCGTCTGTTTCGCTGTCAACGCTTCATGCGAGGATCAAAGAGTGCGGTGTCATAACACCGTACTCGAACCCAACATCGTGGGATTGGAACGCTGTGGACGTTATTCTATTTCATCTTAGTCGCATTCCGCAGTCGCTCGCTGATCCGAATTGCGCCAAGTGAGTAGTACAAAAAGGTGTTAATGATGAGGAAGTCGTTTCGTTAATAAATTTCTACAATCTCTAGATAGTCGAGTTGACACCAGAATTAATAAGGTTGACCGAGGCGGAAAATATTCTTATCTTTCGATCGTTAGCATACGTACTCTCAGCAGCACACCGCACTAGAGCATCCCGAATATTTATGTTGAGCGGGTAGAAACCGTGGGTGCTGGGTGTGATGGTTCAACAAATGCTGGTTGGGGTGGGTCATTTTTTCGTTTTTCGACCCATTTGGTTGTTGGAAAACATGGGGGTAATTACGGAAACGACCGTAACATATAGAGGGCGTTAACGTGGGAAGGCTGGATAGTCTCACACTCATCAGCAGACCTTACGATCGAAATTTGATCATGAAAGGGGCCTCGTTTCACAGGGCCGCCGATAGGAATCGCAGTGTGCCGAACGGGGTTTTCCTTCTTTATGGCTTGTCCAGATCCTTCCGAAAAGTGGGCTCTTCGCGGGACCCAATCTTCATTCTCTGGGGAAATTTTAAAGTGGGGCGGGGGTAAATTATGCTTAAAATGCTACATATTTTGATATACTTTTACTGTTATACAAGTATATGTTTTCGAGCTATAAAACGACGTTTTTAGCATTAGAAATGGTGGTAATTAATGTTTGAAAAACTTTTTACATACAGAAAGCATAAATTTAGAGTCACTAAAATTTTGTATTTAGTGGAATATAATGGTGATTTAGGGGGGTCGGACATGGGAAAAGCTCACGAACATGGAGAATTTGGGACCTGTGCACAGGCCGTCTTCTCTTTATTCCGAATTCCATGTTCACTTATTCCTTATCGCGATGTGATCTTATTAAACAAAATATCTTTTATAAATAAGTTCAGGATGCTATATGAGTTTTACAGTTTGTAATACATGGCAAATCATTAAAATAGTTATGTTGTTTAAAAACGCTAAATAATTGTTGACTTGAAGTGCTGCGTTTTATTGTCACTTCAGATTCGTTGAACAGGTGATAAAATTTTATCACCCGTCGTGTGGCGATTTCCCGAAGTTGACTGACGAAACAGGGAGATATCGAAGGTGCGGAGTTGCTGTGATAAAAATTCTTATTGACCAGGTTAGCTAAATATTAATTTTCTATTTCGAATAATTGCTACAATTTCAAAGTTTTGGCCTGACAGATAGTTGAAGAATTCGCTGGTAGATTATAAAATCGGAGCGAAACCATAAACCCGACAAGGGAGTTGTGAATGAAACGAAGAGAAACCATAACTTACAGTTAAGTTTCTTCCACAGAATAGGGAAAAATTAGTCTTTTTCGTGTTTTTTTCAGTCGCACCTAGCGGTTTAGTAATAAGTTTCCGGTGGGTTTTTGGTGTCTATAGTTTGCAGGTATGCGTGTACACCAATTGACCTGCTTGCATTGTTTTTTCTCTCAAAACTGCGTTATCGACACATCGCTGTCACCATGGCTATTAGATCTTTTCACGCCGAGGATTTAAAATTAATTTGGCGATATGGTCCCAGTGTTTAGTTCTGTAGCGCTCGCACAACGTTGGGCTAAAAATCCAGTTTTACACATTATGTATAAAGTATAGCAGTGTTGATTGCAAATGATTTTTTACATTTCGGGGCATAACTCGATAACGCTGGGAAACATCAAAAAGTCTTCGGCATTGTATTTGTACATGCTTTGGTCATTATTTTGACCTGGTTCATTGGCTCTGTTTATAAAATTGGTGCAGTTGTATCGCCATAACAAATGCACAGGTGTTTTTGACACATTTAGACGTTTAGACCGGTTTTTTGGTCATAACTTGTTAGAGTACGCGCCAAAAATAACTATCGCATTTCGAGCGAGCGAGTTTGAGCGAGTCGTGAGCGAATGGTTCACTCGAGATTTCGAAACTATTTAAATTAATAATAAAATCTATTTTTAGAAAAAAAAAATTATTTCGAGCGAGCTACTTTCATTTTTGGCGGGTACTGTAGTTGGCGGCCTTTGAGTTACTTTTTACCCATATCTCTCTTCTCTGGTGTCCAACGGAGCCCTTTTGGCTGTCTGATACTCCCGGAACCCCCAGGATAGCTGAAAAGCCTCGTATTATCATTATTTGGTCCAATATAGATGTTTGTACCAGCTTTTTCTGTCCAAACGTGCTAGTTGGCTAAAATTGGGCTAATCATAATTTTGGAGGCTCAAAAATTCGATTTTTCGTAGCTGGCTCGTCCAAAGTGCAATTAAGGCCCATAAAAAGCAAACTTGGTCAAATTGGGCCGCCTAATGCCTTTGTGAATTGTTTTTATTCATCCAGGTAAAATCTATTAACATGCATCTCGCCATGGGACTGATCACACAACCAATATTGAACATGAAGACATCACGATGTTGTGCCATTCCTTTGAGATAGAGGAGCCAATCCGTTTACCACTGACGAGCATTTCCAGTAAATTGTTTTTGACGACTGGAACATTGCCATCGTCGAATATGCGTCTGAACCACGGTTTTTTCTTACATCGCCCACTGGCCTATTCCACCAAACTACATTACCGAAGATGATTTTGTAGGCCAGTCTGTCATGTTGCATCCTCGCTACATGATTAAATCATGTCAACAGCATTCTTTTAATGTAGGGATCCAGTGTTTCCGTCACACCGAATCGCAGCCGAACTTCAACATTGTTGATATGATGTTCGCAGAATTTGACGCCAACATCGATGTGCAAATGACTCCTTCAGTGTGGACCAAGCCTCACAACCGCGTAATAGCACTGAACGCACACTTGCCATGTACACTTGCGTCTTGGTTTACATGCTTACTGATCTCTGGAACCACAGGCGGTTTAGTGCTCGCATGGCCATTCTAGCTTACCCTATGCGCGAGGATAATATCCATTCCTGCAACTCCAGTATGATCAATTTCGCTGCTAAGAAATATAAAAATATTTAGGTTTCTCAGTCTCTTCAAAGTTCCAGAGAAGCAATAATGCCATCGCTGTACGTTAAGCTTAATGTTAAAGTTATTTTTAATACATTTTAAATCCACTGTGCCTTCGTTTCTCCCTTCATCTGTTTTAGTATATATAAGTTTCCAAGACCAGGTTCCTGATCCAGTTTAAATGGATCCGGTTCTTCCATGGTATATATTATATATATAGATTCGCGTATAGCACGTGATATTTTTTATATATAAGCGTATCGCGTGCATACATATACCCAATGGTTATCCCATACATTTGATTGTACAATTGTTTTTCAGACTGCCTTCATTTCTTGGTTGTCGCGACATGTTGTCGTCTCCGTCATCGTCTCGAAATCTGTCGTCATTGATAAGCAGTCGCTCCATAAACACTAAGAACGCAAGTTCATCTCGTTCGGGGTCGTTTGTTCCAAATTTGGCCAGAAAACGAACGTTTGTTGTGACTTCATCAAGAGATGGCACACCCGATAGCAATAAATTTCGGTAACGAAAACGTCCTTAAGCATACATTTTCTTGAAATAGCATGAAAGAAGTGACCTTAGTTTACTCGAATAGTATTAAACGGTGCTCAAAAATCTGTTGGTTTGCTTGTGTTACACAATATCTTATCATAAAGTTAATTAAACTTAATGCTAAACTCATTGCCGGTGCTGGTTTTGCTCTGTGGCCAATGGTTCCACGGGTACGGGGGTATGACGCCCCATGGTTGTGGGTCAGAGGTTAAAATGAGAGTTTTTAGTACCCTTCTCGGAAGCAAGGTTATTTTATCTTAAGTTTCGATTATTTCTCTGGTTGGTTTTATTTCATACTAAAAAGATATATGCCGATGTCTCTTTTTGTTTTACGATTACGGCTCCTGTTCTAGAGTTATGGGGTTTGAGGTATGGTGCCCCAATGGTTTTTCGACCCAAAATTCGAAAATTTGTTCAGACGGCCTGGGCGGCTGAAAAATTTTACGTGGGGTTTTCGGGCATGTCAAACTCATTGCCGGTGCGGTTTTGCGCTGTGACCCATCGTTCTACGGGTACGGGGGTATGACGACCCATCATGGTTCGGGATCAGAGGTCAAATGAGGGTTTTTGGTACCCTTCACGGAAGCAAGATTATTTTTATCTTAACTTTCGATTTTTTCTCTAGTTGGTTTTATTTCATAGTAAAAAATATATGCCGATGCCTCTTTTGTGTTTTTTGATTACGGCCCCGGTTCTAGAGTTATGGGGTTTGAGGTATAGCACCCCAATGGTTCCTCGACCCAAAATTTGAAAATTTGTTCTGACGTCTTGGGCAGCTGATAAGTTTCACCTATAAGTTTTCTGGCATGGGAAACTGAATACCGGTGTTAGTTTTGTTCAAACTTGTGTTGTATTGTGTGATATCCAGATATTGCATATCGAGGTACGCTATAGAGAGCTGATTGTCTGCGCACGCAAAAGACGTAGGTGTACCTATGCTTAACTACGTTCTGCAATCTCGATAGAGTTACTATTTGTAATGTGGGTCAGGGAGTTTTGCAATGTAGCGCAATTAAAGCGCATTACATTTAGCTTATGGAACATTGCTCTGTTAAGCACTATCCTATTTTTGCCATTAGCGCGTCTTAGTTTTTGCTATAAATCGAATCATTTGCTTGCTCATGGTCCTATATGTTTCGAAATAGATACCAAAGACGTAATCCCGTTTTGATATTTCTATTTGTTTATTGATAGGTTATACCAGCACTCAGAAAACGTTACCAGTGTTATAGCATTTTATCACCATGTATGTATAGTCATAATTACTGTGCTTGTTTTTAGATCGTCAATAAAAGGAATACTACGCCTTTGACTTCATGACCTTCATTTGTGAAGCTGTTGTGAATACACAAGAACAACAGTGGGATTTGTTGGTGAAATTCGAAAACACAATTCAAACCAAAATTCGGCTTAATTTGAAAATGCCGAAACGGTCTCCTGTTTTGTTTTTATACGCCGAAGAGATTTGGTGGCTTCAGAATGTTATGTATCGGACATAGATCCCACAATCGGATCTCAGGTATTTCGCATAGGCGTCTGGCAGTAATTGCATGAAATAGTTATTGAAATGAAGTGCGCGTGCCGAGCGTAGTTTCCGCAGATAGCTCACGATCACAAAATTGTGCAAAAATATTTTTCTTCGTCTGTCCTACTCAACTTTTCGATAGATTGAAGGCTTATCGCAATATATTTCATTCGATGAGCAAAAGAACAGTGGAACTTCCTCATCAGATACCGAATCGCCCCATCGATAGCTGTAGCTTTGACGTCTGTATTTTTATCAGAGCAGTTGTTATCGAAGTATGGGTCAAAGCATTATAAAAAGTGAAATTCGACAAACTAAAGTTTCTTTCTTGTAGGGATGAACTGTGGGTTAATGCTTATTACATCAATTGAACAGATTGCTTCCGCTGTTCCAAACCTGTATTAGTATGTCTTTCACCCTATGGGATGCTGAAGGGCCTAAAAAGTTTCTTGCCTGTTGGGATGAACTGTGGGTTAATAGGTTTATTACGTCAAACACATTGTCAAAATTTGTGCCACTTTTTAAACTCGTTTGTGCGCAGAGAGTTCCAATGGACTTATATGCTTTTCGGTGGTGAATGCGATAAAGGTAGTTGTAGTTGAATGGTATGTATGGATTAGCGCAGCTGCTTTGGCAGCTGCAACGTTAAAACGGTGTTTGGAATTATAATTTTTCATAAAAGTTGCAATGTATAAATTTGAAAACTTTTCGCCTTTTATCATTATGGGAAAAATAAAAGGAACTACGGTTTTAACGAGTTATGACAATGGACGCAGCGTTGTCATAAAGCATTGGCGGTGTATTATTATTTATCGACCTTTTAAGGGAGCTCGAAGGAAGCTCATTTGGAACTTTGCAATAGCCACTGACCGCAGCATAGCCACGTTTGCTCCGGTTCATCGCACAGCGCGAGTAACTAGCCGCATGTTATGAAATCATGTCATGTCAAAGCTTCAGAAATATCGGAAAAGCCTATTTTCTGTTAATGCTGTCTCTTTTAGTGGAACCTAATTTTCTCATGTCTTTAAATATATTACACTGTGGGAACGATTTGCTAGTCCTAGTAATATTTGAACATAACCTTGTTTATGATTAAAATTTTACATCATGGGTGACCTTCTTTGTATATTTCAGTAAATCAGTGAAAAACAATTTTGAACTAGTTACCTGTGGTGAGCATGCATGAGGTGTATTTAACGGCACTATCTGTGTATTACTCTCCTGTTCATCAAACAAATTATTTTGGTTATTATATTTCGCTTTTGTGGTATACAGATAGCATCAAGAATAGTGTTTTATAGCTAAATTTTGATGAGACTTAAGCGTTATACCGTATGAAAAGCTATGCTAGGCTAATATTTGCAGATTTGTTAGTAGTTTTTGGAAGGTGGGAATGACATAATGCTAGCAGGGAAAAATGCAACATTACTATGCTATCAATAGATTTGTACTATAAACTTTTTTCCTTACAGCAATTTTCTGGTGACGATTGGTATAAGCTTGAAGCTGTCCGCGCTTTCAACCAAGCCATTGGTCGTACGATTCGTCATAGAAATGATTTCGGAGCTGTGATATTGCTTGATCAACGGTACGACGGAAACGAAAGACAATGCGTTTAGAACTATTTTTGGAAACTACAGTTTAGAAAATTTAAATAACCCTTGTGGCACATTTCACGTTTAGTTAGAAAAATAACAGCTTAGAGCGGGAGTTTAGGGGCTACACCCGCGCCCTCTCCATTCCCGGACTTGCATGTCTCATATATATTTCACGTAAAACATTTCACGTCCGCCTTTAGAGGTTATATTGGCACTGTTGTAATAGTATATTATAAGCTTAATAATATCTGCTACGGTTAAAATGTGCTGTACATACTACCATTATGTACATGATGTAAAACATGAGTGCAGATATTGACAAAAAAGTGCTAAAATCAACCGTCGTCCACTAAACAAAATTTCGGCCTGTTTATATCAAATGAAATTTTAGTCAAGTTCGAGTATACTGCTTTGCGGCTAACCCGGACATAATTCATTTCGAGTGGAATGAGAGAGCGAAGCGAGCGAATCGAGCGAGTGAAACGAGATGTTTCAATTTTGGCTCTGGAGGGGGGTTGAGGAAGTCCTGTCTGTGTGTGTCTGTCGCACCTGGATCTCGATAACGGTTGGGCGGATGTTAATGCAAGATAGCTCATTCGAACCGCAATGGTTGATTTAAGTGTAGTGACGGAGCCTGATTTTTGAATTTTTTCCCGTGGGAAAAGTTATGGGGCAAAATGACGTCATTTTGGCCCATTTTCGGGCACCCCTCCAGTTTTTGCGACTTTTCTCAATGAGTAAACGAAGTATCCACAAACAAATAGACCTATTCCATGTAGCTTTATCACGGCTTTCCACTGATATATAACAAGTTTTTCAACTACTTCCCAATCTGGAGTCTATAAGCTTATAGTTGTCGCCAAATTTCATATTTTGTGAAAAGTCGTGGGAAATGCACCTAAATGTGTGTTTTTGTTGGTTTTAGTGTCTTATATGGGGTTTTCTGGGCCAACAAGCTCATTGCGAGTGTCAAAAACATTGTGTGGCAAATATTTTTCACAATTCTGCTTCATACTTGGTATGAAAAATGAGATTTTTCTCAAGTGTCGGTTTGAATTCTTACGTCGAAAGCAGCCAATTTTGCAAATACTAGGGCCCTATAATATAAAAATTGTTGGCCTTTCCAAGAACTCCCCCATGCTGAATTAGTCATTTTGAAGATACAGTGGAATTTTTGGTGTCATTAGATTCAGATCGATGTGGCGATTTATAAATATTGTCTATTTCGGCACTGTTTGTGGCGAAATTTCGATATTTTTGGTTCCCAATGTTACCCAATGTTATCAAAAAAACTTTTTCTCGATAAATATATAATTTTATATGCTATTCGTACCAGATTGACCAGCTGAGTCGAATTACGGTAAAATCAGTAAAGTCGCTTCCCTGGTTAACGACTTAACCTTTTTAAAGTAGACTTCGATAAATGTGTGTTGAGAAAATAGAAAACGTAAGCAAAGGTCCCTGAATGAAGAAGAGGATAATGGACATAGTGGGCCGGATTAAAAAAGTTTTCTAAAATTTAAAATTGCCAACTTACGCATCTAATGAATATGGATTCTCATGGTTTGCCCACCGTAGTGGGAGCTGGTGAGGGGACTCCCACTTTCTAAATCCCCATGTTCGTGAGATTTTCCTCCACTCGGCCTAAACCCGCCTGGTTCAACAAAATCCAAATTTTTTTAATTCGTGTTTTTGTATGCAAAATGTTTTAAACGCTAATTAACACTATTTTAATGCTAAACGTCGTTTCATAGCCTGACAATACTTGTATGACTGTAAAAGTAGTTGACATTATGGAAATATTTACCACTTTTAACCAAAATTTATTCCCCCACTCTTAAATATCGCTCGAGAATGAACATGCCCCTACTTTTCGGAATGCTGTGAACAGGTTTTACGTAAATCATCGTTATGTAATGAATTTTCAATGACATCACCATCAGACACCGAAACGCCATGACACCTTGCTACTAACTCCATTCAGCGAAAATCTTATCGCTACATGTACATGCCTATTGAGGTTAAAAGCAAGTTTAAAAATATTTTTAGTATTTCTATTGAATTTTTTTCTTCAACATTGGATTTTCAAAAAATATTGCCAATTTTTGTGTCAGTCACATGTGTTTTACCTGGGGAATAGGTGTGGGTAAGAGTCAGATCCGATTGTAGTTTTTCAAGATATACTAGGCTCGGATCGGCTCTTACAGATAGATCTTAGGATCTTCAGCCATTATCGCCGGCTTGGCGATAGAGCTGAGCCACGAGCCTAAACTCTCACGTTTACAAGGGAATCAAAAATTACCAGTGGGGTATTGAACAGAGACCCGAAAATTTTTTCAAGATGAGCTAACTAAGGCAGTAGTTACTTTGCCAGGGAAGCTGAAATTTCCAGGCCATTCACGCTCAACCAGGGGAAGCCAGCCATGGCACGAAATCGCTCAGTGGAAGCATAGAATGTTTCGTATTTTTGTGTCAAATCTTTGTCGGCGTATCATAATTATTATATTTACAGTCTGGTATGACCCTTATTATTTCCATTGCGTTTCGCAATTTGTCTTGTACATGTGTGTTGGAATGGTTAAAACCGAACTGACATTGCTATTGTTGAAACGAAACGAGCGAAGCGAGTGGACTTTCCACTGGATGCTAGGGGGAAAATGGTCAAAATTTCTTTTTATGTCTGTTTCTGTTATACAAAACTCATCTTCGGGTGGATTTGTTCGGATTAATATTTTATTGAATAGTAAAAGTGATGAAGATGTACCTTTTGTTGAACGCAAACAGCTCCGACCCCATTTTTGGGGTCAAAATGGCAAAAAACAGGTTTTAAGATTCTTTGTCTAATCTCGCCATATGGGTACCAGTATCTCTGAGCCCATCGCTTCGCAGCAAAATCCTATACCACACGCAGAATCAGTTCATGGAGGTCTGCAATTTTGCTGATCACGACTTTTTTGGGATGATTCCTTGGGTCGCTGTACGGCCGAATATGTTTCGTCGAGCCTTTACCAAAAATGTCGGTTTTTAAATTTTCGGCATGTTATTGCGTGTTTTTACCTTACAATGAGTGCCTATTAGTATTAGGATACGATGGTTTTGCTATCTAGATTCCAGCTTGATTATATCATACATTGTATGGGGTTTCAAGGGTTTTAAGGTCGACGAACGCGATTTCCAACAAAAAACATTGTTAATTTTAATTTTTTTGGTTATATGTTGCGTGCTGCGCGCCACGAGAATGGTCTATTTAGGTTTTTAGATACGCTGAATTCGATGGTTTGGTTATTTAATATTACATGCCTTTTCAGATATTTGTCTATAAGGTCATGGTAAATGAACTGATCGCCAGAATATAATGTAGTCTGTCTCCAGTATCTTGGTTACGTATTACGTACACGGTTGTGTATGTATTCTATGACTGGGCTCTCCAAATTGGGGGGGGGTGGAAGGCCCCTGGTATTTTTCGATTACCCCTGGATCAGAACAGGGTGCCCCCGGTTCATGCCCCTAGCAAAATTTTTGGCTCCCCCCGATTCATCGCCTCTTGGCAAATTGTTTTGTTTCCAATCGGTCCAAAATACATAAAACTTGATCAAAATTTGTACTAAAATCCCTTCCTGAAGCTCAAAATTTCACAAATTCTATCGAAATGTGCTTCAAAATTGCTTTTCTTTCCGGTTTTGCAGTGTTTCTGACCGATTTTTAACCGTTTTTCTCTTAGCAAAACTCCCCCTGGCAAAATCGGGTTCCCCCGGTTCATGCCCACTGACAAAATTTTCAGCGAATGCAGAGTCCAGTAGGAATAAAGGTTTTTCAGTACGCCGGACACAATGGTTTGGTTATCTAGAGATTAGCGCGAATACTTCATGAATTTTCAGTTGTCTTCGATGGCTTTAGGGTCGACGAGGATTTAGGATTTTTAACGGATTAGAGTTACAGAGGTTTTAATGAAGTGTATACATCAAACACAAAGCCTGTTACAATTGATTACACAAAATGACCACTTGATGAAACCACGCTCGCTCCGTTTCACCAGCGCTTGCGCGCTACTAGTGCTATTATGTGGCAGTTTCATGTTTGGTATTTTTTGTGCAAAGTATATTGTAAATGGAAATTAATATATACTTTTGTAATATATTAATTATAAAAGGCACAATTGTTGCCTTCCAATTACAGATATGAATATCCTGAAGGACGGTTAAAGTTATGGTTCGCTTCGAAAGGCAACAGTGTGTGGCCTCTGCAGAAATTGACACCGATTCATCGATGATGTCAAGACGCCGAAACACCATTGCAGCAGTAAGTGAAAAATTCTTTAAAATAATAATTTTTTGCCAGCTTTTGAGTTTCGTTTCATTTTGCGCAGTCATTGCAACAATTTACAATTGTATATGTTGTACTAACCGTGTAAACAAGCTCGTCTCATTAGTTTTAAACTGTGTTTCAACAAACTACGTTTATTGGCGTTAAGCTGAGGTTAGTCTCAAAAGAAATCTTTTAAGTTTTATTAGAATTGCGTATATATTTTATTTTGTTTTAAAAACATGGATCTTACTAAATATTAAAGTTATTCTAAATGAAAAGTTCGGTAATTTAGAATAATTAAAATTATGCTATATCTACGTCGCATTGTGTAGAATCAGGTCCTAATAACAAATTCTCTCACTTTAGGCATTAACCGCCAACGTTGACTAATTTTGTAGCAGTTTATGTTTTGCTAATAGACGTACAACAAGTAAGTCGAGATATCTTATATGAAATTGTTTGGTCTTTCTGCATAATGTA
The DNA here is from genome assembly GCA_030248225.1 of Trileptium ribeirensis. Lineage (NCBI taxonomy): Eukaryota > Metazoa > Nematoda > Enoplea > Enoplida > Thoracostomopsidae > Trileptium > Trileptium ribeirensis. Next base: position 26,940 of record JASANE010013590.1, on the reverse strand, counting down.
GTATTCAGGAAAATGCTCAGAAACTCTTTGTTACAATTTCCTATTTCAAAGAAATCGGAACTTTTTGTCGCAGGGTTCGAGCTTCGTTCTAATTTGATTATACAGTATATACCTGCGTTTAATAATACCTATGGATTTTAATGCTGTGCACTCTATATTGTTATTTTTCTATACGATGTAATCTATTTCCATACATGGGTGAGCTCCAAAGTCCCAGGGGGTAGCGAGTGTTCCGGGGGAAGGTGGTCACCAGCGGGGTCATCAGCCGGTCGGCGGTGGAGGAGAGGTCGTCAGGGGTTGAATTTTTGAAATTTGTTGGCACTCGCAATTGTTCAAAATGTTCCCTTTTTTACCCATTTACCCCGATTTTTGTCAATATTCACCCAACTTTTGCCAATTTCACCCAATTTTTGTCTATTTTGGCCAAAATTTTGTTCGGAGGCGTAATAGGGCAACAGGGTACGGAGCCCCAGGGGTTAATGCTACCTTTCTGGGGGATCGGCAAGGCCCTGAGGGGGATCCGAGGCCTCAGGGGATAATTCCCCTGTCTCCTATATGATCATGTATGGATTATAGGTATAGAGACGGACAAAACACGAACGCAGCAGCTTTCGTGTATAAACGAACGTTACAACGATCGTTTGTAAGGTCGTTCATAAGCGAACGCAAAAACATTCGTGCACGAACATGTAAAATTCCTTTACGTTCGTTTCAAAATGAACGTTGTAACGTTTAGCGTTCGTTTTTATGCAGTTATTTTTGCTCGCGACAGTATCTAGGAATAAATTGCAAACTTGCATAGGTGACGTCATATGCTAAATGGAGCTTCGTTCAAATCTTGTATGTCTTTAGAATATTATCGCGCTGTGATCTACAATTTTTTCAGCACCGGATTTAGTATTGTCCATACATGTTGCCCATCCGCTCCTTTTTGGAAAATGATATACGGCATGCTATGGGTTTGCAGATTATTTGTGTTTTCTGCACCTTTAACACGTAGTTTTGGTGTGATATTTTCAAAGCGGCGTGCTGTCTCAGAGCTACGTGTTGTTCTGTATTCTCATTTTTCGCATTTGAAAAACTAACATTCACTCCTTTTTTAAACAAAATTCAATGTTGTTGAGAGTTAGTTCAGTCGTAAAACTAGAATTATTGTTTCATTTACTTAAAATGCAAGTTTTCGAACAAAAATAACCTATTAAATGACCAAATGAATTTTAGTATATAACTGCAGCTGTAAAAAAACGCAGAGTTACACAGGGTAACACAAAATTACTCGATGGCAGGGGCCGAATCGGCGTGCGGCTTCAGCAGAGTAACCAAACTGGTTTGTTCCCACACCCCCGCCCCGTTAAACAAACTTAATATTTGTTGAGAATTAGACCATTAGTAAGTTTAAATGTATGCAATTATTGTTTCATATCTTAGAAAAATGATTTTCGAATCAAACATGGGCTATTGAATTAACAATATGAATTTTGGCATAAGAACTGCAGATATAAGATTATTATTTACCAGGGTAACACAAAATTTCTAAGGCGGAGCTAGTTTAACAGATGGTTCAAGCACGTTTGTGACCCTCCTGCGTCTCAACGCCACCCAGTAGCGAGAATCATGTATCATCGCCGCTGTGAAGGTATAACCTCTAGTCATCATATTGTAATAGATCATGGCTAAACTACAGCAATTTTTTGGACATAAGGTCTAGTGTTTAACACTCACAATTATAAATATAATCCATCAAATTTTATGAATAACTTCTATCGCATATTGCAGAGTTGTACCTAGACGAATGTCATCTTTTCGCATACCTTTGTATTATATGTCGTCGTATGCTCGTTTAGTCTTTTTAATAACCAATATTCATTCATTTTTTGCTTTTAGCGACATGCACTTAGTTGAAAATTTAACAGTTCACGGAATGCATATGTTCAAAGTCGCAGAAAAATCTGGTTATTCCTGTCTTAAAGTTTTGGACTGTGCTATAAAGACGCATTCTAGTATACGAAAGATCCGTCTTGGACAAGTAAGTCATAATAATACGTATGTAACATAGATGCTCATAGGGAAGAGGGCTCCGACCACTACAAGCTATTTTTGGCTGCTCTACCTGAAGACCAAGCATCCCATAGCATACACAAGGCGCGCGAAAAATATTGCAAAATTTGGGTAAAGTAGATAAAAAATTATCACAAATTAGCAAAAATTGAGGAAAATTTTAGTAGAAATAGGTGAAAATTATCACGAATACGAGAAAATTAGGCGGGTTGTAGGAAAATTGGATAAAATTATGAGTTACTAAAAACTCAGAAAATTTACCCCTTCACTCACCCTACACCCTCCCGGAACCATCTGCCAATCTTTCTAAGCCGACGAAGCTAAGCTCTCGTACATAATATGGTATATTGCAATTTTATACATCATTAATGGTTGATGTGGAATTGTTATTTTCAAGCCAAAAAGCTCAACAGCCATACATGTTAAAGCAAGTCGACCATGATAGTGAGTCCTCAGACTCCCGTGAGGGTGCCACGCCTAAAATTGTTGGAAAAACTCAAAATTGGGGTGAAATTGGCTAACATGAGGATGCGACGAAGGACAGGTAGTCAACTTTTTGTCCACACCACCCCTTGACGACCTCCCTAACCTCCCGCACCTGACGGCGCTACCAACCCCCTGAGGCGTCCTCACCCCGCCGACTTCGGTTACCCCGCACTAGGACATCGGAGTATTAGGATGATTGCTCTACACAAATGGATTTGTAGTTTTTAAAGTGGGTTGTATGTCAAAATTTGTTGGGGTAAACGGTGACATCCGGTTTCAGTATGCTAACATTGCCACAGGATATTTACACGATTTCTAGCACCAATTGGGGGGGGCACCACAAATACATGCTCGCAATTGCCACCAGGTTACTATGGTAGTAACCGTGTCTTTAAATTATATGCTAGTGCCTTATGATAGGATTTTATCGTGCAGCCGCGGATTTAACATATATGCAGTGCTTTTTGCATCATGTATTATTTACCTATTGAAAGCTGCATCTTTCAGCATTCCGAGATTTATTAGTCACAGTATTTTTATGACCAGGTGAAGTAAACGGAATAGTAATTCGTCGCCCACTGCTTCTTATTGTGATTATTATTTGTGAGGGTCCCTCAAAATGCCGCCTAGGGACGTCAAAGTCTACTGGAGGGAACTCCGAAATCCCTGGGTACAAGTTTCCAAAAGTATCCTCATTGGAGAAGTCAGGTATTTATAACATAGTCTAGACAAACGAAATAGGCCATAGCGCAGAACAAACTACATATTTCTCGTTTTAAATTTGAATAAAACCTCAGATTTTGGGATCGATTATCGGTTGTAGGACAGTATGCAATTCAGTACTGTTCAAATTAATATAATTTGGCAATAAAAGCTCTGTTAGGCTTTCAACTTCAAGATTTGAATGCTTCTCCTATTATAATTTGTAATCTCCTACATGTTTATCTGAGATTTCTAAATGAAGAAAATTTTGTATTTCACATTTTTTTTGATAATTGCGATCTTATTTGAAATATATCAGATGCCGTACCTCAGTGATATTTTGATTGAATTTATTTTTCTATTGGTTTTCAAGCTACGCATTGACTTGACCGTGGCGTGAAAATTGTACTGTATTCTGGGTTCAGTAAAAATACTTAAATGTAAATGAGAAACCGAGTCCTACATTAAAGTATGAATACGATATTAAAGCGACACTCGTATTGCATTGATAACCAAAAGCACGTAGCACTAGGAAAGTTTTGCTGTTTTAGATGACTTTCGGTTTCTTGAAGGACCCAGTCCAAATTTTAATATACGACTAGGATAATTTAACATGCATAATACGATCGATACTTGTATAACATTCAAAATCAAGGGCACGTAGCGAACGACGAAATTTTAACTGGTACCGACTTTTTTTAATGTTGGTTATCTTTATTATGCCATGTTGTATTTTTTATTGAAACGGAGCGAGCGAAACTTCATTAGGTGGGCCTTTCAATTAATCAATCCCTTTTTGTCTGTCTGAGACAGTCATTAGTCATTACTGTGTTGAAGGATTTTCGCATATTTTGTCGACACGTAATACAACGTAACTGTGCAGCTAGCTGTGTGTACGTGCTGCTCTAAAGATTACATACCCAACTCTCACAAAACCGACACAAATTGGAGACTTTGATTATGGTCATTTGAGCTCACACAGCGTTTTAAATTATAATTCTTGCCAGAAACATTTTTGGTCGAAAACGGAAACAACCATCCGTCTCATTGAAAGCTACAACTTTGCTCATAGATTTATTCTCAAAGCAGCCGTTTTAGAGCAGTGAGCCAAAGCTTAAAAATACCTCAAATAGTTAAACTTTATGACAAAGTCAGTTATTTGCGTGTCAAGGGTGCTCTTTTAGTTTATATGGCTATTTATTGTAGTAAATACGTTAGTTTTATTGCATTAAACTCATATTGTGTATTTTGCTAACCATGTGAGATGCTACAGGGGTTTACATTTCAAGACGTTTCGTTTTTTTGGTCATTAGAATAATAAATGAAGGGACTTGTGGTTTTGAATTGTAATAAAAATTTTTTATAGCTTTGCCGTTTGTATATTACCGGTATATTATTGGTATCATGGGACTTCAAAGAGAACTCATGTAGCTTTGAACCATTCAATGTCCACTGAGTGCGGACTAACTGCGCTTACTCTTTTTCCCTTAGCTGCGTGTGTAACTAGTTAATGTTGTCTCCTGGCACATGCAAGAGAACAGTGATGTTTATTGCAGACTAGAAGTAAAGTTACCAGTTGTTGTAATAGCAGTATTCTCGAGAAAAGGTTTGAAACAGGGCGAGCCAACCGAGCGGAGATTCCACTGAAAACACTAAGAGGAACATCATAAATTATTTTTTGTCTGTTAGTGTAACTCATAATTGATCCTCGGACGGATGCATTTAGATAAAGAATTTTTTCCGGTGACAAAAGTAATGATGATGTTCATAGTGCCTGCGACCCGGGAAAAGCCTTGAAAATTCAGGAAAAACGGCGAAAATGAAAAGATCTGGAAAAGCCCCGGGCATTTGGCTAAAACAGGCCAAAAACGGGAAAATTTGGTGAAATGCATCAGTATCCTTCAGTAGAATACTGTGAGCTCTGATTCCATATTCCAGGATAAAATGGATTAAAAATGATTTTAATAAAGGTTCTTTGGCAAATCTGGCCAATACGGGTGTTACGATAGACGTGTTGTATCCAAAGAGGTCTAAAATTTTCCTCACAACACTTTTCTGGGCCTCTATGGACCCGAATACGGTGTGTCGACTCTTTATCAGGAATATAGCTTTTTTAAATTGTGGCACGTTATTGCGTGTTTGTGGCTCCAATCGCGAATTCTCAAGGCTACGAATCATGCTGAATACAATGGTTTTGTAATCTAAATTTCAACTTAACTATATATGCTTTTCATGGGTCCCAATGGATTTACGTCTACGAATCTGATTTCCAGAATGCAAGTTGCCTTCCTTTATTTGGTTAAGTGTTTGCCACCAATAATGATCTTTATAATATTGGTTATCTAGACCCACCTTTAATATTTCATACCCGTTCTTTGGTTTTCAAGTGGTTTATTATCGACAAACCCGATTTCTAGAATACGCTTTTTCTGCAGTTGTTTCTATATATACTGATTGTAGGGAATTTTGGATAATGGTCTCTCTATAGGCTTTTAGGTGGGTTGAATACAATGATGTGGTCACCTAGAATGTCTGTACTATACCTTTTCACGGCTTTCAACAGTTTAAAGGCCAACCATCGGCGAACAGGATTTGCTGAAAGAATCTAGTTTGTCGTCACTTATTTGGTTTTTGACGTTTTCTGGTGCCAAACTTCTACGATTCGTTAGAATGCAATGGACCGTTTCTTGACTTCTATGAGATCACCGATATTACACTTCAGGAACATCGGAGGTTTAAGCCTCATTTTTTTTAGTTCTGTGTATCTACATCAAACGCAAAGCCAGTTTATTTTACATTTTAATTTAATATAATGGCTACCATAGATGATCCACGCTCGCTCCGTTTTGCTGCCAAATACAGGTTGTATTTTTTGAGCACTTTACGTTTCCATATTAAAAAAATACTTTAGACCGCTGTGGCAGGGGTATTTCCACTTTATTTCTGTACTTCGAAACACTATGAAAATACAAGAAAGGGTCATTATTTGCAAAATTTACTAATCTCTTTTATATCCTTTGCGTATGTAATCTATACACTATACATACAGTACTCGCCAGAAATGAGTGCTGTTTGGTCGAAGTTCGTTCGGCAAATCAAAAATTTTGTTCGAAATGTGTTCGAATGAATTTTGTTCGAGACTTGTTCGAAAAGTACTCGAGTGTAGTCCTAGAATAAAGAAATTTTGTTCGATATTCGTTCATTTGAAAGCTGACATTAATTTTTGGCGTATACTGTACTTTGTCATCGGCTGTTACAAACACCGTTTTTAAAATTTAGGTTCTGCCATGAAGAATTTATCGTACTAGATCGCAAATTTTGAATCAACAGTTTAAGTCTCGATTCGCGATGGCAAATTGATTTCGAGTCACTCGTTAATTGTAATGAACTAGCCGTTATATTTCGTCGATAACACATGAATCAACGAATGTAAAGTTGCTTTCGTGTAGTGACGCAAAACAGATGGAAAAGTATCCCAATATTATTATTTAGTGTGGGGCGGCATGCCTATTTCGGAGCTGGCGAAAATTTTTAACATAGAGAAATACTGATTTTGCTGCCTGTGCTTAACTATTATTTTACCTAGCTACATGAATGAGTTTGGTAGTACACACTGATGTATAAACGATAATTGCAAACCAACGGTCGCGTTAAATTTTGCCAGTTCCATGCGTTTTGTTTTGAATTCTATTCACACTGGTTATAATGTACTATTACTTTGTTATTCCTGTTCGCATATTATTTTGTTATTCCTGTTCGCAGGCAAAAATGTTTGCAAGACATATCAATGGCAGGGAATAAAAAACCAAAATTAGCCGGAATCTGCAACCGGATCCTTTTAATTTATTTATCAAGATGGTTTTGGCGGGTTTTTTCAGACCGCGAGCACTAAATAAATGTATTCACTATGCATCGTTGCGTAAGCTGCATCACTTTGAATGTTCAGACAATATGGATCATAGTCGAGACGGTTTCAGTCCGTCGCTTTCCGTAGTTGCTTGTTGTCCAAGTCGGACATGTAGTGTGGTTGCAGCGGTCAATGACCATACCGTCTTAATGTATTCTGTTGCTTTGCGTAGTTTCTTGTTGTCCAAGTCAGACATGTAGTGTGTTTGCAATCCGTCTGCTTTAAAATACTATTTTTTTCCGAAATACAGTTTATTTTCCCGTGATCAGCGGTCAATGACGGCTAGATTGTGCAACTGTTTCCTGATTTATATGTACTGTTTATTTCTAATACAGCGTGAATAGTGTAATTTAATTGTCGTTCTTGTATAGATATTTATTAGGTTTGTAGCATGTGCTATTGATATTTTTGTTGTATAATTTGCATGACCGTGATTACAACTTCTTGAACTAAGAAGGTGCCCAAACATTCTGTTGAAGGAATACAGCGAACTTTAATTACCATATATCTGTGGCTATTCTACATTATGCGACGCATAATCACTGAAATCGCTTAAGTTTCCACACGTAATTGTAGACGTCAAGCGAATTGAAAGTCTTCTGGAATGAATTATCTGTAACTTCAGCTTGCATATCATTGCTTCCGAACAGAGAGCAGTACAAATAATAGAATTCAATGAATAGAATAAGTTTGAAATTCCTAAAGCACAACTTGTGTTATTTACAGACTTTGCCGACAATTGGTTATTATTATGTATACACTTATGGTTCTCGATTTGCTATCATTGAAGCTATAATTTTGTGGGCATTGTGGTCGGAATTTTTGTGTATGATTGTATTGAAATTTGAGATATTTGTATACTATATGGCTACATTTTTCTATATGTGTCTATAACATTCAGTGGTATTCTTAATTAACTCACCTGGTTCAGCGGTGTTCAACATTTTCCGGCTGTTCTGTTATTGTAAGCTACAACCTATGTATAAGCTGCAGGTGATGCAGTATAAATATTGTCAAAATTGTAAATTTTAACACATTTTCACTTTACTGTTTTGGGAAACAATTTAAGGCACAAATTCTTGAATTATATGTCGCAATTTTATTGGCATTCTGCTAAATATAAGGCAAGATTAATATGTGCGATTTACTTAGAGACAAAAAAGGATTGAGCTGCAGCTATATTATTCTAAGCATTAGGTATTCTTGTGTAGTGACATTCTTGTTTTAAAGTTGTAGATATTATATACCGGATAGCTACATTTTTCTGTGTATGACTATATTTAGCGGTGATCTAAGTCCTTGAGTCGAATTTTGATACAATTTGAGGAGAAACCGGAGCGAGTTGAACTATAATGTTGAATATAGTAGGTATATTTTGGTGGTATTTTTGTTTCAAAATTGCTATAACATGAAAGATAGTTACATTTTTCGACATGTGAATATATTTTGTGGTAATAACTAGTTTACCTGTAATGTACATGTTTTTCAGTTATGATGCTGTTGTAATCTATAACCGATGTAATATAAACACTATTATTGTTGTTATTATAATTATTGTGTTCACTTTTTCAGGGACCAAGTTGAAACTATATTGCTTGAAATAACAGGCAGTGCTGTGTGGTTGCATTCTTATGTTCATTTTGTGGATTTTACATAAAATATAGCTATATTTTTTGGTGTGTGACTATAGTTGGCGGTAGTAACTCTTCTGGTATGATGATACTGAGAATTTTTTCAAGTACACTATTATTGTACGCTATAGTAGCTGTTTTAGCGTTAACATTGTGCCGATTATGATTTGGCGGTAGTAACTAATCTGGTATGACGGTACTGTGAATTTTTTCAAGTACACTATTATTGTACGCTATAGCTGTTTTAGCGTTAATATCGTGCTGATTACGATTTGGCGGTAGTAACTGATCTGGTATGACGGTACTGTGAATTTTTTCAAGTACACTATTATTGTACGCTATAGCTGTTTTAGCGTTAATATTGTGCTGATTACGATTTGGCAGTAGTAACTGATCTGGTATGACGGTACTGTGAATTTTTTCAAGTACACTATTATTGTACCCTATAGCTGTTTTAGCGTTAATATTGTGCTGATTACGATTTGGCGGTAGTAACTGATCTGGTATGACGGTACTGTGAATTTTTTTCAAGTACACTATTATTGTACGCTATAGCTGTTTTAGCGTTAATATTGTGCTGATTACGATTTGGCGGTAGTAACTGATCTGGTTTGACGGTACTGTGAATTTTTTCAAGTACACTATTATTGTACGCTATAGCTGTTTTAGCGTTAATATTGTGCTGATTACGATTTGGCGGTAGTAACTGATCTGGTATGACGGTACTGTGAATTTTTTCAAGTACACTATTATTGTACGCTATAGCTGTTTTACCGTGAATATTGTGCTGATTACGATTTGGCGGTAGTAACTGATCTGGTATGACGGTACTGTGAATTTTTTCAAGTACACTATTATTGTACGCTATAGCTGTTTTAGTGTTAATATTGTGCTGATTACGATTTGGCGGTAGTAACTGATCTGGTATGACGGTACGGTGAATTTTTTCAAGTACGCTATTATTGTACGCTATAGCTGTTTTAGCGTTAATATTGTGCTGATTACGATTTGGCGGTAGTAACTGATCTGGTATGACGGTACTGTGAATTTTTTCAAGTACACTATTATTGTACGCTATAGCTGTTTTAGCGTTAATATTGTGCTGATTACGATTTGGCGGTAGTAACTGATCTGGTATGACGGTACTGTGAATTTTTTTCAAGTACACTATTGTACGCTATAGCTGTTTTAGCGTTAATATTGTGCTGATTACGATTTGGCGGTAGTAACTGATCTGGTATGACGGTACTGTGAATTTTTTCAAGTACACTATTATTGTACGCTATAGCTGTTTTAGCGTTAATATTGTGCTGATTACGATTTGGCGGTAGTAACTGATCTGGTATGACGGTACTGTGAATTTTTTCAAGTCACTATTATTGTACGCTATAGCTGTTTTAGCGTTAATATTGTGCTGATTATGATTTGGCGGTAGTAACTGATCTGGTATGACGGTACTGTGAATTTTTTCAAGTACACTATTATTGTACGCTATAGCTGTTTTAGCGTTATTATTGTGCTGATTACGATTTGGCGGTAGTAACTGATCTGATATGACGGTACTGTGAATTTTTTCAAGTACACTATTATTGTACGCTATAGCTGTTTTAGCTTTAATATTGTGCTGATTACGATTTCGCGGTAGTAACTGATCTGGTATGACGGTACTGTGAATTTTTTCAAGTACACTATTATTGTACGCTATAGCTGTTTTAGCGTTAATATTGTGCTGATTACGATTTGGCGGTAGTAACTGATCTGGTATGACGGTACTGTGAATTTTTTCAAGTACGCTATTATTGTACGCTATAGCTGTTTTAGCGTTAATATTGTGCTGATTACGATTTGGCGGTAGTAACTGATCTGGTATGACGGTACTGTGAATTTTTTCAAGTACACTATTATTGTACGCTATAGCTGTTTTAGCGTTAATATTGTGCTGATTACGATTTGGCGGTAGTAACTGATCTGGTATGACGGTACTGTGAATTTTTTCAAGTACGCTATTATTGTACGCTATAGCTGTTTTAGCGTTAATATTGTGCTGATTACGATTTGGCGGTAGTAACTGAGTATGACGGTACTGTGAATTTTTCAAGTACACTATTATTGTACGCTATAGCTGTTTTAGCGTTAATATTGTGCTGATTACGATTTGGCGGTAGTAACTGATCTGGTATGACGGTACTGTGAATTTTTTCAAGTACGCTATTATTGTACGCTATAGCTGTTTTAGCGTTAATATTGTGCTGATTACGATTTGGCGGTAGTAACTGATCTGGTATGACGGTACTGTGAATTTTTTCAAGTACACTATTATTGTACGCTATAGCTGTTTTAGCGTTAATATTGTGCTGATTACGATTTGGCGGTAGTAACTGATCTTGTATGACGGTACTGTGAATTTTTTCAAGTACACTATTATTGTACGCTATAGCTGTTTTAGCGTTAATATTGTGCTGATTATGATTTTGCACATTTTTTCTGTATAGTGCTTTATGAAAAATTATTAAGGATCATGTTGAAACGTTATCGAATGATATATCGCCGTTTTATTAGCCGTGAAAGAGATGTCAGGTCAATAAGTTCGATGTACTTGAGGCTAAGCCGCGGCGAGATGAAACATTATTCTAGTTCCAAGGTATATATTGTGTCATGGTAACTTTTTGTTGACTTTGCGGATATTGCATAAAAACTTGCAGTATTTTTATATGTAGCTGTATTTGGCGTTGAATTAGTAACATATATGGTTTACCTGTATTGTGTATTTTTCAGTTGCACTATTATGTACAATATGCTACAACCGTTCTAGTATTGATATTGTCATTATTGTAACTTTATCGTCTTTTTCTCTACAGTGTTTCACGAGACAATTTAGGGACAAACAGTAATGTTTCTGAATGATAAATCACAGTTTTATTGCCATTCCTCAGAAGGAACGGTTTTGCCAATGGATGCAGCTTTTCTCAGAGGCGAAAGCGGTGTGTGCTGAAATTATATTATTCTAGGTACAAGGTAATGTAGAGTGATGTCGTTCTTGTGTTAAACTTATAGATATTGCATGCAAGAAAGCTATATTTTTCGTTGTATGATTACATTTGATGCTGTTTATATTTTGATATGTTTTATTACCTTATCCGGTATACTACTGTTTAGCATTATACCTCTCCACTATCGCAAACTATAGTCTTTGTAAAGCTATAGCTGATCCAGTATAAAAATTAGCATGATTCTAATTTTTGCGCACTTTTTCCCTTTAATGTTTCATGGAACAACTTAAGGGAAAAATTGAGATAACTATGATTGGTAAGTCGCAGTTTTATTACCAGTTTTCTAAATAAGAAGTCAGATCAATTACCTCCGTTTAATGCGGCAAGCTAAACAGCCTTTCTAGTTCTACTAGTAGCGACGGCATCATCGTTGTATCACCCAAATTTCCTAATACCTCATTTGTGTGACGCACTGTGTTGTTTCACATTTAGTTCTAATTTCGTCAATTTTTCAACTTACTGATCTTCGTTACTTTTCTTTTACTATTGCAACTGTTCGAACAACACTGGCTTGGTTACACCGGCTCGTTGTCACTAACTCGACTTCTTAAGGATGCGTTAATGAGTTTCAAAGGGCCACCTCCGTTTTACCATTGCAACTGTTCGAACAACACTGGCTTGGTTACACCGGCTCGTTGTCACTCACTCGACTTCTTAAGGACGCGTTAACGAGTCTCAAAGGTCCACATTATTGCAATTGTTCGAACAACACTGGGTTGATTACACCGGCTCGCTGGCACTAACTCGACTTCCCAAGGACGCGTTAACGAGTCTCAAAGGGCCACCTCCGTTTTACTATTGCAACTGTTCGAACAACACTGGGTTGGTTACACCGGCTCGTTGGCACTAACTCGACTTCCCAAGGTTGCCTTAACGAGTCTCAACGGTTCACCTCTGTTTTACTATTGCAACTGTTCGAACAAGACTGGGTTGGTTACAACGGCTCGTTGGCACTAACTCGACTTCTTAAGGACGCGTTAATGAGTCTCAAAGAGCCACCTCCGTTTTACTATTGCAACTGTTTGAACAACATTGGGTTGGTTACACCGGCTCGTTGGCACTAACTCGACTTCCCAAGGACGCGTTAACGAGTCTCAAAGGGCCACATTATTGCAATTGTTCGAATAACACTGGGTTGGTTACACCGGCTCCTTGGCACTAACTCGACTTTTTAAGGACGCGTTAATGAGTCTCAAAGAACCACCTCCGTTTTACTATTGCAACTGCTTGAACAACACTGGGTTGGTTACACCGGCTCGTTGGCACTAACTCGACTTCCCGAGGACGCGTTAACGAGTCTCAAAGGGCCACCCTTGTTTTACTATTGCAACTGTTCGAACAACACTGGTTTGGTTACACCGGTTGTCGGCACTAACTCAACTTCCCAAGGACGCGTTAACGAGTCTCAAAGATCCACCTCCGTTTTACTATAGCAACTGTTCGAACAACACTGGGTTGGTTACACCGGCTCGTTGGCACTAACTCGACTTCTCAAGGACGCGTTAATGAGTCTCAAAGGGCCACCTCCGTTTTACTATTGCAACTGTTTGAACAACATCGGGTTGGTTACACCGGCTCGTTGGCACTAACGCGACTTCCCACGGACGCGTTAACGAGTCTCAAAGGGCCACATTATTGCAATTGTTCGAATAACACTGGGTTGGTTACACCGGCTCCTTGGCACTAACTCGACTTCTTAAGGACGCGTTAATGAGTCTCAAAGGGTCACCTCCGTTTTACTATTGCGACTATTCGAACACTGGGTTGGTTACACCGGCTCGTTGGCACTATAACTCGACTTCCCAAGGACGCGTTAATGAGTCTCAAAGGGCCACCTCCGTTTTACTATTGCAATTGTTTGAACGACATTGGGTTGGTTACACCGGCTCGTTGGCACTAACTCGACTTCCCAAGGACGCGTTAACGAGTCTCAAAGGGCCACATTATTGCAATTGTTCGAATAACACTGGGTTGGTTACACCGGCTCCTTGGCACTAACTCGACTTCTTAAGGACGCGTTAATGAGTCTCAAAGGGCCACTTCCGTTTTACTATTGCGACTATTCGAACACTGGGTTGGTTACACCGGCTCGTTGGCACTATAACTCGACTTCCCAAGGACGCGTTAATGAGTCTCAAAGGGCCACCTTCGTTTTACTATTGCAATTGTTTGAACAACATTGGGTTGGTTACACCGGCTCTTTGCACTAACTCGACTTCCCAAGGACGCGTTAACGAGTCTCAAAGGTCCACATTATTGCAATTGTTCGAACAACACTGGGTTGATTACACCGGCTCCTTGGCACTAACTCGACTTCCCAAGGACGCGTTAATGAGTCTCAAAGGGCCACCTCCGTTTTACTATCGTAACTGTTCGAACAACACTGGGTTGGTTACACCGGCTCGTTGGCATTAACTCGACTTCTTAAGGACGCGTTAATGAGTCTCAAAGGGCCACCTCCGTTTTACTATTGCGACTGTTCGAACAACACTGGGTTGGTTACACAGGCTCGTTGGCACTAACTCGATTTCGCAAGGACGCCTGAACAAGTCTCAACGGTACACCTCCGGGCACAACTTATGTATTTGAGCCGAGTGTTTGGTCTAAATATCACGGGATTACTAGGACCGTAATTGAACGAAACCAGCAACTGGCCCTGTAATTTTAAAATGGAACTGGGACTGGAATATGGTCTTAGAAAAATGTATATAGTAAAATATATGCAGAAAAATAAACTTATATACTGTTCATTTAAAATGTGCTAAGAGATTATTGTGACGATATTGTGGAATCTTAGAATACCTTGAAGAGCTTGAGGAACCTAAAAATGCTTTGTTTATCGATCGATATAGCTTGTGTCCGTGTTTGCGGTCCGTCAGAACGACAAATTCGGGCTATACATATCTTCGGAAGTGCGCCACATTAGATGTGCTCGAAACGTATGGAGGTTAGACCAAGCAATCTCGCTTTGTTTCCTGTCACCTCGAGATATATACGGATGTTATTCTGTTAAAAGATTTAACCATTGTAATAAGTTTGGTAGAATATACAAGTGTATACAGCAGAATTGCAAACCATTGTTCGTTTAAAGTTTAGCCTATTCCGCACGTTTTGTTTTGAATTGCAATGGCACTGGTTGGTTATACTGTATTTCGTTGTTGCTGGGAGAAAATGTTTGCAAAAAGATTAAAGGCAGGGATTAACTCAATCCGAAATTAACCGGAACCGGCAACCGGAACTGTTAAACATCCGAAGGAACAAATAAAGGTGCTGTAGATGTAAACTGCGCGCTAAAATAACGTTTGCTTTGAACTTAATGCACTGCGATGATATATACCTATTGCTACTTTTCTGGGATTTTGAAGAGTGAGAAAACTAAAAATGATTTATTTATCGATCGAGATGGCGTGTCGCGGGATTTTGTGGTTCGTCAGTTATTCAAAAAAAATTTTTTTCGGTTACACATCTCTGCGAAACTGCGCCACACTGAATTTGCGCACAACGTGGGGCTTACTCAGCCAATTTCGCTCCGAATGCTATAACAGCGAGTTACTAAACATACGGCTGTTACATTTTATTTCCTAGGAAATGAGAAATTATTGGTTCCTCCTTGCTGAAGTTATACTGTTAATTTCTGGACAGAAAGCTACGTACTGTTGTGACACTACTCCGCACATGTAACAATAAGCACTGTTTATTACCGATAACGGATTTTCGGTCTGCGTTTCGGTGGTGGTACTTCAGGGTATACAGAATAGAAAAATTTATACCTGGTGGTACTCGAGGTAGTTTATGTTAAAAAAATCTGAAATGACGGTTTTCCGGACTCAAGCTTTGTTATGAATTTCTGAACAGAACAATGTAAACTGTGATACTGCTCCGTTCATGTAAGGTTTCTCCGGACTCAAGGTTTGTTATCAATTTCTGAACAGAACAATGTAAACTGTGATACTGCTCCGTTGATGTAAGGTTTCTGCGGACTCAAGGTTTGTTATGAAGTTCTGAACAGAACGATGTAAACTGTGATACTGCTTCGTTCGTGTAAGGTGTCTCCGGACTCCAGGTTTGTTATGAATTTCTGAACAGAACGATGCAAACTGTGATACTGCTCCGTTCATGTAAGGTTTTTCCGGACTCAAGGTTTGTTATGAATTTCTGAGCAGACCAATGTAAACTGTGATACTGCTCCGTTCATGTAAGGTTTTTCCGGACTCAAGGTTTGTTATGAATTTCTGAACAAAACAATGTAAACTGTGATACTGCTCCGTTCATGTAAGGTTTCTCCGGACTCAAGGTTTGTTATGAATTTCTGAACAGAACGATGCAAACTGTGATACTGCTTCGTTCGTGTAAGGTTTCTCCGGACTCAAGGTTTGTTATGAATTTCTGAACGGAAGGATGCAAACTGTGATACTGCTTCGTTCGTGTAAGGTTTCTCCGGACTCCAGGTTTGTTATGAATTTCTGAACAGAACGATGCAAACTGTGATACTGCTCCGTTCATGTAAGGTTTTTCCGGACTCAAGGTTTGTTATGAATTTCTGAGCAGAACAATGTAAACTGTGATACTGCTCAGTTCATGTAAGGTTTCTCCGGACTCAAGGTTTGTTATGAATTTCTGAGCAGAACAATGTAAACTGTGATACTGCTCCGTTCATGTAAGGTTTTTACCCGGACTCAAGGTTTTTATCTGATTTCTCTGAACAGAACAATGTAAACTGTGATACTGCTCCGTTCATGTAAGGTTTCTGCGGACTCAAGGTTTGTTATGAATTTCTGAACAGAACGATGCAAACTGTGATACTGCTCCGTTCATGTAAGGTTTTTCCGGACTCAAGGTTTGTTATGAATTTCTGAGCAGAACAATGTAAACTGTGATACTGCTCCGTTCATGTAAGGTTTTTCCGGACTCAAGGTTTGTTATAAATTTCTGAGCAGAACAATGTAAACTGTGATACTGCTCCGTTCATGTAAGGTTTTTCCGGACTCCAGGTTTGTTATGAATTTCTGAACAGAACGATGCAAACTGTGATACTGCTCCGTTCATGTAAATTTTTTCCGGACTCAAGGTTTGTTATGAATTTCTGAGCAGAACAATGTAAACTGTGATACTGCTCCGTTCATGTAAGGTTTTTCCGGACTCAAGGTTTGTTATGAATTTCTGAGCAGAACAATGTAAACTGTGATATTGCTCCGTTCATGTAAGGTTTTTCCGGACTCATGGTTTGTTATGAATTTCTGAACAGAACGATGCAAACTGTGATACTGTTCCGTTCATGTAAGGTTTTTCCGGACTCAAGGTTTGTTATGAATTACTGAACAGAACAATGTAAACTGTGATACTGCTCCGTTCATGTAAGGTTTTTCCGGACTCAAGGTTTGTTATGAATTTCTGAACAGAACAATGTAAACTGTGATACTGCTCCGTTCATGTAAGGTTTTTCCGGACTCAAGGTTTGTTATGAATTTCTGAACAGAACAATGTAAACTGTGATACTGCTCCTTTCATGTATGGTTTCTGCGGACTCAAGGTTTGTTATGAAGTTCTGAACAGAACGATGTAAACTGTGATACTGCTTCGTTCGTGTAAGGTTTCTCCGGACTCCAGGTTTGTTATGAATTTCTGAACAGAACGATGTAAACTGTGATACTGCTCCGTTCATGTAAGGTTTTTCCGGACTCAAGGTTTGTTATGAATTTCTGAACAGAACAATGTAAACTGTGATACTGCTCCGTTCATGTAAGGTTTTTCCGGACTCAAGGTTTGTTATGAATTTCTGAACAGAACAATGTAAACTGTGATACTGCTCCGTTCATGTAAGGTTTTTCCGGACTCAAGGTTTGTTATGAATTTCTGAACAGAACAATGTAAACTGTGATACTGCTCCGTTCATGTAAGGTTTCTCCGGACTCTAGGTTTGTTATGAATTTCTGAACAGAACGATGCAAACTGTGATACTGCTTCGTTCGTGTAAGGTTTCTCCGGACTCCAGGTTTGTTATGAATTTCTGAACAGAACGATGCAAACTGTGATACTGCTCCGTTCATGTAAGGTTTTTCCGGACTCAAGGTTTGTTATGAATTTCTGAGCAGAACAATGTAAACTGTGATACTGCTCCGTTCATGTAAGGTTTTTCCGGACTCAAGGTTTGTTATGAATTTCTGAGCAGAACAATGTAAACTGTGATACTGCTCCGTTCATGTAAGGTTTTTCCGGACTCATGGTTTGTTATGAATTTCTGGACAGAACAACGTAAACTGTGATACTGCTTCGTTCATGTAAGGTTTCTGCGGACTCAAGGTTTGTTATGAAGTTCTGAACAGAACGATGTAAACTGTGATACTGCTTCGTTCGTGTAAGGTTTCTCCGGACTCCAGGTTTGTTATGAATTTCTGAACAGAACGATGCAAACTGTGATACTGCTCCGTTCATGTAAGGTTTTTCCGGACTCAAGGTTTGTTATGAATTTCTGAACAGAACAATGTAAACTGTGATACTGCTCCGTTCATGTAAGGTTTTTCCGGACTCAAGGTTTGTTATGAATTTCTGAACAGAACAATGTAAACTGTGATACTGCTCCGTTCATGTAAGGTTTCTCCGGACTTTAGGTTTGTTATGAATTTCTGAACAGAACGATGCAAACTGTGATACTGCTTCGTTCGTGTAAGGTTTCTCCGGACTCCAGGTTTGTTATGAATTTCTGAACAGAACGATGCAAACTGTGATACTGCTCCGTTCATGTAAAGTTTTTCCGGACTCAAGGTTTGTTATGAATTTCTGAGCAGAACAATGTAAACTGTGATACTGCTCCGTTCATGTAAGGTTTTTCCGGACTCAAGGTTTGTTATGAATTTCTGAGCAGAACAATGTAAACTGTGATACTGTTCCGTTCATGTAAGGTTTTTCCGGACTCAAGGTTTGTTATGAATTTCTGAACAGAACAATGTAAACTGTGATACTGCTCCGTTCATGTAAGGTTTTTCCGGACTCAAGGTTTGTTATGAATTTCTGAACAGAACAATGTAAACTGTGATACTGCTCCGTTCATGTAAGGTTTTTCCGGACTCAAGGTTTGTTATGAATTTCTGAACAGAACAATGTAAACTGTGATACTGCTCCGTTCATGTAAGGTTTCTCCGGACTTTAGGTTTGTTATGAATTTCTGAACAGAACGTTGCAAACTGTGATACTGCTTCGTTCGTGTAAGGTTTCTCCGGACTCCAGGTTTGTTATGAATTTCTGAACAGAACGATGCAAACTGTGATACTGCTCCGTTCATGTAAAGTTTTTCCGGACTCAAGGTTTGTTATGAATTTCTGAGCAGAACAATGTAAACTGTGATACTGCTCCGTTCATGTAAGGTTTTTCCGGACTCAAGGTTTGTTATGAATTTCTGAGCAGAACAATGTAAACTGTGATATTGCTCCGTTCATGTAAGGTTTTTCCGGACTCATGGTTTGTTATGAATTTCTGAACAGAACAATGTAAACTGTGATACTGCTCCGTTCATGTAAGGTTTCTGCGGACTCAAGGTTTGTTATGAAGTTCTGAACAGAACGATGTAAACTGTGACACTGCTTCGTTCGTGTAAGGTTTCTGCGGACTCCAGGTTTGTTATGAATTTCTGAACAGAACGATGCAAACTGTGATACTGCTCCGTTCATGTAAGGTTTTTCCGGACTCAAGGTTTGTTATGAATTTCTGAACAGAACAATGTAAACTGTGATACTGCTCCGTTCATGTAAGGTTTTTCCGGACTCAAGGTTTGTTATGAATTTCTGAGCAGAACAATGTAAACTGTGATACTGCTCCGTTCATGTAAGGTTTCTCTGGACTCAAGGTTTGTTATAAATTTCTGAACAGAACGATGCAAACTGTGATACTGCTTCGTTCGTGTAAGGTTTCTCCGGACTCAAGGTTTGTTATGAATTTCTGAACGGAAGGATGCAAACTATGATCCTACCCCGTGGATGGAACAAGAACCAGTTCATTACCAAGAATGCAGTTTATGGCTTCGTTTCACTGGTTGCACTTCAGGGAATATAGATTTAAAAATTTTACACTGGCTGCTATTTGAGGCAATTTGTGTTAAACACTCTCACAATGTAAAATACTGAATTATTCGTCTACGTTGTCCACATGTTCTAGTTTGAAAGTTACGGACTATACTTCTAAGCAATCCATATTCTATTATGTTTATCTGGATTAACAGGATGAATTTGGCTAGAACAACTGCCACAAGCATGCAACTGTATTTTGTTAATGTAAACTTGAGATATCACTGTAAATGAAAACGTATGTTTGCGCCATAACTGGAGCAGAAAGGATGAAATTTTTAAACCGGAAATCCGGGGGTCTTTTCCTTTAGTCTCGCCCCTTCCAAGCTGAAATGAATCAGTTTTGATGTTACAGCGATAATTTTGATTCCATTCGACTCAGCTCGGCGAGCTAACTCAGAAAATATCTGTTTCACTCAATTTTAGAGCGAACATTTTTTCGATTTTAGCCTTAGGTTCCTCATAAATGGTAATAACTCCTTAACCCGTTATTCGATCTAGATACCATTCGACTCAGCTCGTCAATGCGGTTCGAATTCTTTATAAAATTATGGGACCCAAAATAATCGAAAATTTTTTGTCTAAAGTTGACCGAAATCAATATTTTTGGCCCAAATCGTCGTGTTGATTTGAATATTACTAGAATTACCGCTGTACCTTCAAAATTGACAAATCTCGGTCCTTGGGTTAAGGACACAAGTCCCAATTCCCGTTCCATAGTGGTTCTTAACTTTTTCCGGAAAAGCAACCGGACGCGCAATTTAGATTGCTTCCTGCTAAACATAGCTGTGTTTGGTCAACGAGCTATGTTTTACTGAACAAGGGAATAACGGATTCGAGATCAGTCCATCTAAGCCGAATAACCGCAACCTGGTCTTCGAAATTTATATGTAGTTAAACAAATGAGGGAGGATATAAAGGCACTGTGGATTTAAAATATGGCAAAAATATATTTTGCATTGAACTTAATGTATTGCGATTTGCATTATTACTTCGCTGGAACTCTGAAGAGGCTGACGAAGCTTGTAACGTTTATTTATCGACCATTATTTGTGTGGTTTTTTTGGTCCGCCAGCGAAAAAATGTCTTCCACTGTATGCAGTTCTACGTAAACTGCGTCACACTGCATGTACTGAATGTACTTCTGCGTTTGTTACATAGTCTGTAGGAAACTTGAAATTATTGATATATCTGGTTCTAAAAGAAAATAACTGAAAGTATCCTATAGTTTGCTGAATAGAATGTTATAACTTAGACAAACTGCGATACTGGTTCACATAGTTTCAACAAATGCAGTTGTTTAACAAGAGCACAGTTTCTGGCTGCGTGTTGAATATGGTACTTTACTCAAATTCTCTATTCTGTTTCACAAAATCAACAAACGCACTTTGGAGTGATGTTGTGGTGCAATGTTCTGCTTTGAAAGTTTCGACCTGTACTTCTAAGTAATCTGTACTTTGTTATGCATACCAGGTTGAACCGGTTCAATTCGAACATACACCGCGAATCTGTGAGCGGCATACTTGCTGCAAGCATCCACTTGGCTTTGTTTTGTTAACTTAAGCGGAAAATAAACAATTTATACAAGGTTACGACGGAAAATTATTACTGAAATTATTTCTCCTATTTAAGTTTTGCATGACAATTTTCGGAGTTAATATTTCCTTGCGTTTGGCTGTATTTTACCTTGATTACTCTGAATATATGTAACTTATATTTGGGCCCAAATAGGAGCAAAAATGTGGAAAAATTTAAACAAAATTTTTAAACCAGAATTATGGTTTCGATATGTTTTTTGCTTTTTGCCGGAACCGCAACCGGAACACGATTTCCGCCGGAACGGGAATTCCGGTTACTTCCTAAGTTGGACTTAGTTTTCATAAAAACTTTCAAGTTTATGGCTAGCCGTAATTTAGTCATTCTACGGTTGTGTCTCTGTCGTATTTTTACTTCTATGGTTCTTGGTGGCACTATGGGTAACTGAATTTCTACAACTGTCCATTTTTTACAGAAAGTATTTTTGGAGTTTGTTCTTGATTTAAACGTGCAATTTGTTTGGAAACACAATTTGTTAAAATTATGTGTGTACGGCGTTGTCGTGTGGCTGGTCTTGCACCTTGGCAACCCATTTCATATCCTAAGCAACACCTAGACACCCAAATGATACTTTTTTGATCTGACTTTACACATTTGGAACAAACTTACAACTTGGTGGCATCTAATAAGCTTTTTACTAATGTGATTGGTCGCTGGCGGTGGCAAACTGCACCGCCGTCTGAACCGTCGTCGTTCAGTTGTATACTTTGGGCCAGATTGTTTCATATTTCAAGTTTTTTTGCGCAGCTTTTTGTGTATGGTGTTTCTCCGAGTTGTCTCCAGTATACCGTTTAAGTCCCTGCTGGACACCTAAAAGCTTCCAAATATCCGCATTTGGGACGAAATATAAGAAGTATATATGGTTTACGTAAATTGCAACCTGGCTGTCCGGGGTTACAGCTTACTTGCACTACGGGTCGCTAAAGCTTTTATTGTAGGTCTGTTCGTAAGATTCTCATGGCACTTAAAAGAATATTATGTGCCAATGGACCTAATTTAGGTATTTGAATCTGGGTTTTTTCGGGACATGTTCAAGTAGTTGGACCGTTGTTGGCCCTAAATGTCAAATTGGTGCTCTACGGGCAATATTTCATCATACCTTGTGTGCTGCGCCTGGTTCATCCAGAATTAGTCTATATCCACTCCGGAAACGCTTGTGCATGCCAGCAAAATGCAACTTTTTCCTTTTTGGGATCAATTTATGCGATGGTCATGTTATAATGTCCCCAACGTTTGGAACCTATGTACCCCACACAGTGTCCGCACCCGTAGCATCATGATGTCTTAGACACCGCCTGTTAATTATAAAAAAATTTTAAGGGTGGTTAGCTAGGGTGTTGCTTGCCATTTCCCGACGGTGTCAGAGACACCGTGTTTTCTTTGTGATTGATTGTGTGTGGGATGCTATCTTATCAACATTATATTATCTATATATACAAAAATATCGATATTTTAAAAAAGTAATGGCACAACAAAATGAAACACCGCATTAGCTACACGGGGATCGTTACTGTTATTTCTCGAAAAATAGTACCTATATACCTTACGGTATGTGCGACATCATAAGTAAAATATATAGTAGGTAGGGGTGTGTCGTATACGTTTAGGAATTGATGTACAATATTATGGGTGCGATCCTGACTATCTATACGGTATGGCCAGAACCACAAGGAGACAAAAGTTCCAAACACTGGGAACACTACAACGTAAACACGGCATAGTTACTTGTATATATCTGATTTTGTACTCCTAATTTGTAAGTTGACAGCTTTCGGGCCACATCGTATTTAAATTACGGTTGTCTAGTGTCTGCGATGGGTCCACCTGCTCCGAAATAACCGTCGAGCAATATTGAACACATAAAACCAGTGTCGACTTCCACATTTGGGCGAAATTTAGGTATTTTAATCTGGATTTTTATTTAAACTTGCAAATTTGCGCTTCTTTCTCACCATTACTCGTACTACGGAACTTTAGCTTCGAGGACTGTAAGCACCACCTTCGGGTAGTCCTGGTACCTTGAGAACCCTAATGCCTAGCTCGTATGTTCAACTTTGCTATTTCGTGCAGTTTTTTAGTTTAGTCCGTGGTTCCAAAGCCTTCGCGGCTGTTGCCTATGGTTTGGCACTGACGGCTCTCTATCGTTACCTTCGTGTCTTTCTGAGCGCCTAAAGTGCACCAAATATCCACTTTTGGCAAATTTTTGGATAATTTTTGGTACAACTATTCAAGTCATCACCCCAAAGTACTGATTTCTGCCCATTTGTCATCTTCCGACATACTTGTTCAGCTTTAACACGCAAGTTTAAGTTTCTGCGTTTAAACATTATTTTGGTCCAAACTATTATTTAGCGGCTCGAGCGTCCATATTTTACTCAAGCTACGGATTTTTTGTAATGAATGCTCCAAATATTCAGTCTTAGGTCAGTTTAGATATTTGTACCCAGATTATGTCTATTTTTTATATTTGGCAGCCAGCATACCAGATTTTACTTACGCTGTTGAGCCCTGACGTCTATTAAGCTCGGACATCCTCATCCTTTTTGCAACCCACTGCTCGCTTTGATACTTGAAAAATCAAAATGTATACTTTTGTGCCAAATTTAGGCATTGGTATCCACATTTTGATGCAAACCTGAACATTGTTGGCCAGAGGCACAATCTACACAAATTGAGGGTCACGACCTTTGGTTTGGCTCACAGGTCCCTGTTGTGGCAACATTCTGATAGCCCGAAATGTACATTTATGATTTGGGGCTAGGATTTAAATTCAAGCTTCTAAGTTTGCGGCTATGGGCCACAGCTACTCTAACTGTTGCTCTTACGCCTATAGTTTTTTTATAAATCCTTCTGCAATCTTAGAACAAAGAATTGCAGGGTCACACGTGGCGTTTGTCGCAATAATCTTATTTTGTTCCAGTTTAATTGGGTTGTATTTCGCAGCAGAAACTTGGCGTGGTGACGATGCGTTACAAGTGACAATATAAGGCGATACTGATTATGGAAGGATCCATAACGATATGCCTAAAGGTCGCTAGTGAATTGTTGAGTCACATGTTACTACAAACTGGCGAGCTTGCAGACGAGGAAAATATTTAAATATTTCGGTGATCAAACTTCATGCATACAATGTCCCTTTTAACTAAATCGTGCCCTCCAAGAATTCTTTTGTAAGTCAGAATTTTATCTCGAAATCGAAAAGAAGCTGGTGAGTTGCGTTCTCTAAAACCTTAGGTTAGGTCTGTATTTGGCAGTTCATAAACTACCGTGCTCTCTAAGGGATTATGTTATTGTCACCGAACTAATTACGATATTCAGGTCACGTATTTCACGCAAACAGTGCATTTGGAGTCTCTTCTTCGCCTATATTGTCCTGTGTCACGTTTTCGGATCTTAATTGACAGCAGAAATATAACAAAATTTCATTTTTTGGACCCAGTTTATTTGTATAAACAGTGGGTTAGGAGATAATTTTGAAACCACGGACCCACAGTTGCTCAAACTACATGTCGTTCCCCTATAGTTTTGGGTTTGACATCTTTTCATCACTATTTCGGACAGTATTGGATGCTAAAAACTTGAAATGTCCATTTTGGCGAAATTTATATATACTTGTTATGGATTTTTGTCTCAAGTTGCAGCTTCGCGGAATCAGGACAAGGCTGCGCTCAAACTTGTGGTCCCTTGCATCCAGTATAATTCGACCGGATTTCTCGAAGTCCATCGGTCCCAAGATCTCCCAGTCAACCCAAATGTCCACCTTTGTTCCAGGTTTAGATATTTGTCTCAAGTTGCTGTGGCGGAATTTCGACATGGCTTCGATCAAACTGCTAGTCCATTGCGTCCGGTATAGCTCGTGCGGATTTCTAGAAGTCCATCGGTTTCAAGATCTCCCAGTCAACCCAAATGTCCACCTTTGTTCCAGGGTTAGATATTTCTCTAAGTTGCTGTGGCGGAATCTGGACATGGCTTCCATCAAACTTCTGGTCCGTTGCGTCCGGTATAACTCGTGCGGATTTCTCGAAGTCCATCGGTCCCAAGATCTCCCAGTCAACCCAAATGTCCATCTTTGTTCCAGATTTAGATATTTGTCTCAAGTTGCTGTGGCGGAATCTGGACATGGCTTCGATCAAACTTCTGGTCCCTTGCGTCCGGTGTAACTCGTGCGGATTTCTGGAAGTCCATCGGTCCCAAGATCTCCCAGTCAACCCAAATGACCATCTTTGTTCCAGATTTAGATATTTGTCTCAAGTTGCTGTGGCGGAATCTGGACATGGCTAAACTTCTGGTCCCTTGCGTCCGGTATAACTCGTGCGGATGTCTCGAAGTCCATCGGTCCCAAGATCTCCCAGTCAACCCAAATGTCCATCTTTGTTCCAGATTTAGATATTTGTCTCAAGTTGCTGGGGCGGAATCTAGACATGGCTTCGATCAAACTGCTAGTCCCTTGCGTCCGGTATAGCTCGTGCGGATTTCTAGAAGTCCATCGGTTCCAAGATCTCCCAGTCAACCCAAATGTCCACCTTTGTTCCAGGTTTAGATATTTCTCTAAGTTGCTGTGGCGGAATCTGGACATGGCTTCGATCAAACTTCTGGTCCCTTGCGTCCGGTATAACTCGTGCGGATTTCTCGAAGTCCATCGGTCCCAAGATCTCCCAGTCAACCCAAATGTCCATCTTTCTTCCAGATTTAGATATTTGTCTCAAGTTACTGTGGCGGAATCTGGACATGGCTTCGAGCAAACTTCTGGTCCCTTGCGTCCAGTATAACTCGTGTGGATTTCTCGAATTCTATCGGTCTTAAGATTTCCCAGTCAACCCAAATGTCCACCTTTGTTCCAGGTTTAAATATTTGTCTCAAGTTGCTGTGGCGGAGTCTGGACATGGCTTCGATCAAACTGCTAGTCCCTTGCGTCCGGTATAGCTCGTGCGGATTTCTCGAAGTCTATCGGTTCCAAGATCTCCCAGTCAATCCAAATGTCCACCTTTGTTCCAAGTTTAGATATTTCTGTAGATTGCTGTGGCGGAATCTGGACATGGCTTCGAGCAAACTGCCGGTCCCTTGCGTCTGGTATAACTCGTGCGTATTTCTCGAAGTCTATTGGTCCCAAGATCTCCCAGTCAACCCAAATGTTCACCTTTGTTCCAGGTTTAGATATTTGTCTCAAGTTGTTGCTGTGGCGGAATCTGGACATGGCTTCGATCAAACTACTGGCACCTTGCTTCTGGTATAACTCGTGTGGCCTTATCTAAGTCCGTCGGACCCAGGATCTCCCAGTCGACCCAAATATCTTCCTTTTTCTTGATTTAGGTATTGGTGCTTGCCTTCCAAATGTGAACGTTGGCGGATCCGCTACAAATTTTAAAGCTCTATGGCATTTAATCTGACTCTCTTGGCCCTGCAGTACCCTTCTAGGGTCATCTATAAAACAAACGTGCAGTTTTGGTTCCAAT